>CAUYRH010095354.1:0-15352 GCA_963574655.1 Perodicticus potto | reverse complement strand
TACTTAATGAGAAGTGACTCCTATTACACCTGCTGTTCTAGATGTGTTAACTTTGCTAAAGAAAATCAACATAGCTCCTAGTATCTAGTACAGGGGTCCTCCAACTACGGCCCACGGGCCACATGAGTTGGTGTGAATTGTGTTCATTCCCGTTTTGTTTTTTACTTCAAAATAAGATATGTGCAGTGTGCATAGGAATTTGTTCTAAGTTCTTTTTTTTGAACTATAGTCCAGCCCGCCAATGGTCTGAGGGACAGTGAACTGGCTCCCTGTTCAAAAAGTTTGAGGACCCCTGGTCTAGACATCTGTCTCTACCTCTAGACCCTGAGCTTCTGGAGTGCCATAAGGGTCTTAGCTCACAGCAACCTCTAACTCCTGGGCTCAAGTCATCCCCCTATCTCAGCCTCCTGAATATCTGGGACTACAGGCACCTACCAGAATGCCTGGCTAGTTTTTCTATTATTTTTAGTAGAGACAGGGTCTCAGTCTTGTAGAGTGGGAGCTGTGAGGTGGCACGGCCCTTGTGGCTTGGGAGAACATCCAGGGGATGAACTACCCCCTCTACTGACCCTCCTCAGTAGAAAACAACATATTTTCTCTAAGCTTCAACTTTTAACTCAACAGAAGAAAAACATGTTTTCCTTAAAACTTTAGCTTTTAACTTCATAGCTGCACTTCAAAGCAGTCACATCCATTTTCCAGCTAATCTTGCAGATATGTAGTATTGCCCATATTTTAGAGGTCACACAGTAATAATAGATTATGTTTACTTGGAACTTTGTGCCTGTTCCTCTTCTCATAATTAAGTTAAAAATGTGTCTTACTTCCTTGGAAAAACAACTTTGTACTGTCTCCTTAAAAATAAAGCTATTCCGATGCTGGTGATAAAGAAAAATATCCCAGTCCTCTGGATCCCACCTTTGTCTCTCAACCCTATCTCTGTCTCTCATGTCTTTCTCTATCTCTTGTGTTTTATTTCGCCCTTCCCCACCATTCCCACTCTGGTTCATTTACTTTTCACACCAGTTCTCGAATACTCTTGCTCCAGCTAGAAGAAAGTTATTTAGTTCATTTCTGTACCCTTTGTCCCCAACACCTAGCACAGGTGCACCTAGGACCTAACACATGGCAAAATTCTGAAGACACATCTCCCTTAAAGAAGAGCTGATGTTGAAATGTACAAACTAAAGGTCATGGTTTTTTTTTTTTTTTTTTGAGACAGAGTCTCACTTTGTTGCCCTGGATAGAGTGCTGTGGCATCATAGCTCACTGCAACCTCAAACTCCTAGGCTCAAGCAATTCTCTTGCTTCAGCCACCCAAGTAGGCTGGGACTACAGGCACCAGCCACAATGCCCAGCTATTTTTAGAGACGAGGTCTCGCTCTTGCTCAGGCTGGTCTCGAACCTGTGAGTACAGGCATTCTACCCACCTCAGCATCCCAAGTGCTGGAATTACAGGCGTGAGCTACCATGCCTGGCAAATTAAAGGCAAACATCTGGCAGTGATGGATGGATAAGACAAATGTTGGTACATGAAGACAGATGATCACCAGGCACTCATTAAAGAACAGGGTAGCATTGAATCAGCACATGAGATGTCCACAGTGTGACATTAAGTAAAAGGAGCAGTTGCAGAAGGCTCTATCCTTGGGTACTGCCATGGTGTGGGGGCTGTTTTGTCCCAGAGTGGACAGAAGTAGTGGGGAGAGGAGAGCCATCTGACCCTCTCCTCCACCAGCTACCAGTCAGAAAGGGAGTTTATTTTGAGTGAAAAATTTTCATCCAGCAATTGTCCAAGGCTGAGTCATACTGGTATACCACATTTGTTAACTACATGATTTTGAAATTTTAGTTTTACTTTTGCTCCTTGGTTATAGATATTGCATTGGAGAGTATTTTCTTGATTATTACTTTTAACATCTGCTTAATTAAATTTTGGGGGATAAATGGCTAGGGGAATGAAGGTTGGATCAAAGACAATCAGTGAAATTCTCAGTAGCATTACCTGGGCAATGCTAAATGGTTTTACTATTTAGAAATTCAAGCTATGTTTTTGGTTTAGAAACATAAAAGTTATTGATGAGCCACTTCTTTGCTGAGGCAATCATGTTGGGTGGATGCAGCCTCAACCAGCAAAGTGGAAAAGGTGCTGGCTCTTCAGCTACCTGTTTTCTCAAAAACCTTCAGGGAAGCCTGGACATGGTCACTGGTTCCATTGGCGCTGCCTGCTGGAGACTCACACATCAGGCAGGCAGAGAGGGCTGCTGAGAGCAGGCTCTGCTGGGCTGAGACAGGTTAGTGAGTCTCTGTCACTCAAGGGCCCAGGTGGCATCTGTAGGGGGTCCAGGCTTAGAGCACAATCATGTCCGTGTTGCAGCTGGTTGTTGTGAACAAAGCTGGTCCTACCTTTGCTCTTTCACCTCTCTCCCATCACCCAACTGATTAAAACACCCCTCTCCTATGCACAGGACCAAGTCACAGATGTATTTGGCAAACAGCATCTTTTTGTTTTGTCTCATCCTGCTCCTTCTAACTGCTCATGATTTACCTGTAGCCTCTGTCCCCCAATCGGACTGTGCTCCTTCACACCCCAGCCTTTGCCCAAGCCGGGTGTCTGCTCTTCCATTCCTCTTTGTGACTCAAACATCAAGTCACAGCTCATATCACCTCCCTAAGGAGGTCTTCCTCAACATCCCAGGTAAGAGAAGCTCCATCCTGTGTGCCTGGAGCATGCTGCTTGGTGCAACTCAATTAGTGTCCAAAGTGCAGTGTGACAATGTATGCTTGTCCCCTCACTTCTCCCCAGCCTGTGAGCTGGCCTGCGTCTCACTCATATTGCCTGCAGAAGGCCTGGCGCACTGCAGGTACTCCGGGATGTTTGTTGAATGAGTGAGTGAATATGCTTCCTGACCATGGGGTTAGAGGGTTCACTACTCAGGGGAGACACCCCAGGAAGATGTATTTAAGTGGATGCCTGACCCCACCCAAGCCCTGGAGCTGGAGGATGAGCTCTGAGGCTGGGAGATGGATAATGTCACCTTTTGTGACTCTTAGATGCTTCAACTCCTGCTAGAGGAGGTGGGTTGAAACTGGTTGGGTTGGTGGCAACTGTGGCTCAAAGAAGTAGGGCGCTAGCCCCATATGCCAAAGGTGGTGGGTTCAAACCCAGCCCCAGACAAAATAACTGCAAAAAAAAAAAAAAAGAAAGAAAGAAAGAAAAGAAACTGGTTGAGTTAATCTCAGTGAGTAAGTGTCATGATGTCATTTTAGGAATGAAATTAAGGCTCAGTTCTGCTGCTGAATAACTTGCAACAGTCACAACCTGGGGCCACAATCAGAGGCACTGAGGCTGGGTGAGATGTAAAGCTTGGTCGAGAGTTCCAGACTCACACAGCTGCCCCCTCCTGGTGTCAGGGAGTCTCTGCGATCAACTACAAGGTTGTTTGCTAACAGATAGGGTCCTGCCGCAGCAATTCAACGCCTCTTCCAAGAGAATTGTAGGGGTGTCATGGGATGGGCTGTGTTGGGCTGCACAGGTTCTAGAAGGCAGAGATGGATGGTTCAGCTGTTTTGGAGAATGTGTACAGTGTGGATGGTGTCCCAAAAGCACACTTGTGGCCCCAGAGGGGTTTGGGCCTATTCCCAAAGACATGGGTCTGATTAAGACTCCAGGTGGATCAGTTGTATGATCTTGGGAAGTTACTTAGCCTCTCTGGGATTTATTCTGCCCTCAAAAAATGGGGGTAGTGATGTCTACCTACTAAAGTCATTGTGAGGATGAAACAGGAATATTGTGTACCAGGTGCCTTGGCAGGTGTCTGCCTGGGTGTCGTGGTTCCTCCCTGAACAGAATCAAGGTGGGGAAAGCTGACCTGACTCCCGAAAACGGGGTCTGGTCTCCATAGGAAGTGAAGAGTGGGGGCCACTCAGAGCACCAGATAGGGGCTCTGGGATGGCCACAGGGATTTAGGGCTGCAGAGATGGTGCCAATGGTGCGTCACCTCCTAAGAGAGGGCCACATAGTGAGCACAGGTGGCACCTCGTGTCTATATATTCAGCAGGGAAATAAAACGATGCCAATGTAAACAGGGCTGGGTGTTCTGGGCGGCATAATTCTTTCAATATTCTGTTTGCAGCACTAAAGAGTTTACAATCATGGGGCTTCTGCCTTTTTAAGGGGTTTAAAAATATTTTGATCGGAAACAACATAAACTCTGTTTTCAGTTGCTCCTTATTCCTGGCCTCAGATGACTCCTAAGCTGAGAGTGTTTGGAGAGGAGGAGGACATAGCTTTGGTGCCCAGAAGGCCCTTGGTCCCAGCAAAGGGACAGAACCCTGCCTTGAGATTTTGTAGGAAAGCTTCTGGTAGGGTAGAGACTCTGAGTCAAGTTTCAAGGGATCGTACAGAGTGCAGAGAGGGGATCGAGAAAAGGTTCAGGAGCATGGGCTGGAGCAAGAGGGCAGAAAGTTCTTGGGGGAGGCACTCATCTGCTGTTGGCTGGTCCAGATGAGGTGCTACTCTCTCCTCCCAGATTCTCCACTGTCCCCAGCTACTCCACTTCTGCACATCTGGGCTGGGGCTCAGCTGTCATGATGGACATGAAGGTGGAGGAATCCCTTTTCCAAATCATCCACTGCTACCCTTAGTATGCAGCCTGGGCAGGGGACATGAAGACCCTATTCCTGGAGGAGTTGAAGGCCCTGCTCTTGGACAAAGTGCCTGCTTCATGTGGAGTTCTGTGCTTGGAAGTGGGCAGGGAGGGTACTAAGCAGAGGAAGGGACAGAGGGATCTCCTGTCTTCCATTTGGGGCATGGAAGAGGTGAGGAAGTGCTCCAGGGCAGGATTTTTGGCCAGAGGGGAGCCCCCAGCTTTATTTCTCATCTCTTCCTCTCCTGGAACCCCACCCCGACCACCAAACATAGGTAATTCCTGGAACGTGGTCCTAACCCCAAATCTGTTCCTTCCTCTGACCATCCTGCCCCCTGAGTGCAGGCCTTAAACCTCCTCGGACCACAGACCTCTCTGGTTGCCTTTGTCCCACCTCTATGCCACCAACTGGCCCTTTGAGCTCAGCTGCTTCTCCTGGTTAGCACAGGCTGGCCCTCAGGGGGCATATTGTAGGCTGCAGTGGCTGCCCTGACCCCGAGGGAAAAGGAAATGTAGCTTCAGCCCCTGCCCATCTCCTCTGTCATCAGCCCAAACCCAGGGTTACTGGTTCCTTGGGGACTGTAAGACCCACAGGTATGTCTGGGGCTCTGCCCCCGGCCCCTGGACCATGCCATGAGGTCTCTGGACTATCACTCCAGAGGTGTTTGGGTCCATCCCCTGACTCAAGACCACTCTATTCTAGAGAAAGGATCTTGTCTGGCTACTTCCCATCCCCCTCCTGAAGTTTACAGGAGACAGTCCTGCCTCTGCTTACTGGAGTGGGGCTCTAGGGAGGGAGGGAGCAGGATAGTGGTGACTACTGGTAGTTCTGTTTCCAGAAAACCTTGTTCTTTCAGGACCAACTGTATTCAGGGTCCTGGGGACAGACACTTGGGTGTGGATAGAAGACCTAGGGAGGGTGGGCTGAGTGCAGGGAGCCAGGGGAGCCTGCCCAGGCAGCCAGCCTCCAGCTCCCATCTGGGTCAACAGCTTTGTGGAAGAGAGGAAGTCCCAGGGATGGTGGTGGCCATGGGCAGGGAAGAGAGGCTGTAAACCTCTCTTACATAGGGACAAGGGCCACCCTTCTGGCCTGTAGCTGCTCTCACCTGCATGGCTGCCTCCCCCAGACCCCTCCAGGCTTCCACACTGGCCCCACATCCAGAGCCCCCCTGCCTGCCCACTTGATGCTGGCTTCCTTCATGCTGTGTCCCCACCTCCCACACCTCTCCACCACAGCCAATCCTCCGCTAATGCCAGGGCTGTGCAGCAACATAGGGGATAACTCCAGGGTCCTGGTCTTGTCCCTTCCCTCACTCTGCATTCTGCATAGGTGACAGGCAAAGTGCCACAGATGCAAGCACCACTTGAGTGGTGCTGGCCCTGCAGAGGTGAGGACAGACAGACTCTGCCCTGGGCAGCTCCAGTCTTGCCTTCAGCCTCTGCTGGGCTGTTTTGGGGAGCTCTGCTTGGCTGGAAAGACAGGAGAGAACAGCCACAGACGGGTGTGAAGCATGGCTGGGATGCAAGGCTAGTGGGCACTACCTCGTGGGATGGGCAGGAAATGGCACCCAGGCTACCTCTGTCTGCACCCACACTGTCCAGTTCCCATGCCCCAAGGCACCTGCCACCCCTCTGCCTCCTGGGACTAAGCAGTGTGCTGTGTCCCAGGCACTGACTGCTGGAACAAGGTGCTTTCCGCAGGCCCTGGTGGGCAGGGCCAACAGATGGTGGGCGGCGTGGCAGGTGGTCTGTGTGCCTGGAGGATGGGTGGCCTCTACTCACTCCCCAGGGCTGGAAGGAGCCACACTATATCACAGAGTTGTTCTGGGAAGCAGACAAGAACAAGGACAATCAGATCTGCTCTGATTAGTTCCTCTACATTCTGGGCAAACTAGTCAAGGTCTACCATCTGCAGTACCATCCGCATCCGTGCACCCAGCACAGACTCTTCTAGAGAGTGGAAGGCCTCCTGTCCATGGGGGCCTGACACAGGAGGAGGCGTGACCTGACTGTGGGCAGCCAAATGGAGAAGACTGCTGTGAGTGTCCTCGTGTGTATGTGCACGTCTGTGGAAAGAACAGCTATGTGGGAGAGAATAAAGCAAAAATAAATATTTCCATGTCTTAGTTCATGGTTTTGGACATCCCCTACAGGTTCAGAAACAGGAGGCTTAGTATCTAGCCTGGGGAACATCCACATTAGGTGGGGATACATCCTCTGCTTCCGGGGGCCACTCTGTCTGATGGGGGAGACACAGCCCCTGCCCACAGGGAGCCCCTGCCTGAGGGAGGAGATAGCCCCTGCCCTCAGCTTTCACTCTGGAACCCTTTGGGGAAGGCATTCTCCTGGGGAGACAGGAAGCCAGGCCGGTGATGCTACTGGTTACTCCCTCACTTCACAAACCTAATGGGTATGAGCCCCAAGGTCAGGGTGCACCTGACATGCCCAGTGTCCCCACTCTGAAGGAGAGCCCTAAGAAAGGGATATACAGAAGTGGGCCTGGGTCTGGGAAGAGGAACATTGAAGCAGAAAGAACAACAGTGGAAATTCATGCAGTCCATCCCGGAGCAACAGAAATTTTTCTTGGAACTCAGTGTTCCTAGGAAGAATAGTATGAAGTCAGTTTGCATGGGTGGGTCAGGACCAGACTGGGAAGTACTTGAAAGCTGGATCCAGGGTGCCTGAGGACAAGCATGGTTCCCTGGGTCTCTGTGCCAAACACATCACCCCATGGGGTCAGGGCTGGACTTTCAGAGACTACCTGTGCCACAGAGGACACGCCAGAGCCACCAGGAGGCTCCGGAACAGCAGGTCAGGGGCCGTGAGGACAGGGGAATGGTTCACATAGGGACTGGAGGGAGGACAGGCACCACAGAAGGGTGGCAGTCTGGGAGAAGGGACAGTCCAGAATGGTGTTGGGGCTTCAGGGGTTGGTGACTGAGGGAGAACATGACACCTGTGTCTGGCATGGTGGGCAGTCTGCCAGGGAGGGTGTGTACTGGCCTTGTACAGCTGAGTCAGAGATTGAGACAGGGCAAAGCCAGCACTCCAGCCTGGCAGAGCTGCAGGCACTGGTCACGGAAAGAGCAATGAGGAGCCTGGGTGACAGGTGACCCCCGGAAGGAAGGCTTCCTGCAGGAAAGGAGCATGGTCTGGTGTTTACTGACACATTGTGGACAGGGATGGGAATTACTCACGGCTGTTTGTGACCTGAGGATCCAAGTCCTGTGGTCCCTGAGCCCTCTATCTGGCCCCTGCCTGTCTTGGTAGTGTTTTCCCCTGAGAGTCCAGGAATCTGATGAAAATTCCTTGGGAGGGGCTCCTCTACTTTCAGGGACTGCCATAGCCCACCTTGATGGGCAGACTTTTCTGAGGCTTGGTCTGTGTCCTGTATCCTCAGCTTATTGTCACAGAATGATGGATTTTAAACCGATGCTGGAGATCATTGCTTTGCTCACCTGTGCTGGAAATAGAGGGCCATTTAGGAACCTGGTCTGGTTCCCAGGACACAGAGCCCAACCCCAGGGGTCAGCCCCTGCTGCTCCCCACTGGCCCTGCCACACCCAGCAGTCCCCACGCTGGTTTTGTGGATTCAGCCCCCCCCAACCCCAAGACTTCTGTCCCTGTTTCCCTCTGACTCTCCCCTGAAGAGGGGCACATTCTGCTGCACTGTAGTCCAGTTTTGCTGTGCAGCCTCCACCACAGCAAAATCTCAGCATCCCTGTACCTGTTGGCATGTAGGACACATTCAGAAAGTGTTGAGAAAGGAATACAGAGTTCGGGACCACCTAGATCTGTGTTCCATCCTGTGGGGCCCTGGCATGTCTAGAGGCATGGAGACAGCCACTGGGTTTATAAGATGCTCTTCCAGAGGTCGAGGGGAGAAACCTCCCTGCCTGACTCACTCCAGAGTGTTGGATTGCACAAGCTTAGAAAACTAAAAAAGGGTCCCCAACTTGGGCTCTCCTTACCTCCCTCCTGGCCCTTTCTGGGTGTTTCTCCACTAGCTTTGCCTGTTCTGTCCTCATTTCCTCAGCCACAGGGCTGGGCCTGGACAGGGGACTGAGCTCTTTCCTGTAAAGATGACCTGGTTCTGCTCCCTGTAGCTTGCCCCACATCCCACAGACTCTGCTGCTCCCCTATCAGATTTCCCCAATTCCTGACACCCATCATCTGGAGGCCAGTAGTCCAGCTCCTGCTCCCCCCAGAGCTCCCCAGGCTTCCTGGCCAGGGGAGAGTGCTTCTGGGGGCTCTCATCAGTCAGCCTGACATGGTGCATGGTGAAATCATCACTCACCACTGCTTTTAGTCCCCTTCAGGGGGCCTGGTGGAGAACCTTGAACAATGCCCCATGTCTCAGTTTGCCTATCTGTCAAATTGAGATAACTGTAATACCCACTTTATATCAACAGGGTCTGTGGATGTAAACACACTAAGTCTGATGCTCCTGTGGGGTAAGGTTCTGCCTTGTTGGGTCACACAGGACAGTGCGTGGTGAATAAGAGGTATGAGCTAACTAGTTGACAGCTTGTCACATTGGGCTTATATATCAGAAGAGGCCTATTTCCTATTAGAGGCTGATTCACCTCGTATCAAGGAAGTGAGACTGCATTTGGTTAATGTGGTTACTCTGCCTTCTTCTAAAAAGGATTTAAGGTGGCTGGGTGTGATAAAAAGAATTTCTGTGTTGGATAAGGGAAAGGCCCCAAGTTCCATTTTGCATTTCTTTATCCCCTCAATAAGTATCAATTTGCCACTTGGTAAGTTTCTGGTCCTAGGAGTATGAAAATCCACGTGATTTCTTTTCTAAAGGGGCTCCACATACCAAAGAAAAGATACATAATAAACAGACAAATGTTAACACAACAGGGCAGATGCCATGGTGGACACTGACCTAAGTGGCCTGCTTTTTTTCTGATTGCCATTTGCCTGAAATATACATGACCATCCCTTCACCCTGAGTCTATACTTATCTTTTAAGGTAAGATGAGATTCTTGAATGTGGCAGATATCTGGCCTGAGCTTTTGTATCCAGTCAGCCAACCTGTGCCTCTTTAGAGGACAATTTAAGCCATTCACATTAATCAAGATTATTGATAAGCCTGGTAGTATTGGGGGTACCGAGTTTTTTGAAAGTCCAGTGGACATTTTTAATCCTTTCAGCACTGTAGAAGTTGGAATTTGATCAAAAGTTTCTGAGTGAGTTTACTTTGGTCACAGAGGATTGTGCTGGTCATTATGGAGGAAAGGTCTGAGAATATCCTGGAGAGCTGGTTTAGCTATGGCAAATTTCTTCAATATGTGAATGTCATTAAAGTATTTAATTTCTCCATCATAAATTGAACTCAGTTTACCTGGATACAGGATCCTGGGTTGAAAGTTATTCTATTTTAGAACATTAAAGGTTGATGACCACACTCTTGTAGCTTGAAAGGTTTCAGAAGAGAGATCTGCAGTTATTCTAATATTCTCCCCCTTGTAGGTTATGGTTTTCTTACGTCTGGCTGCTTTCAGAATTTTCTCCTTCATATTAACTTTGGTGAAGTTAATTATAATGTGTCTAGGAGATGTTTTATTTGGGTTGAGTCATGCTTGGGTTCTGAAACTGTCTGTTATCTGAATTTCAGAATATCTTGCCATGTTTGGGAAGTTCTGGTCGATTATTTCTTGTAGTAGAGCATCAGGGCCTTTCAAAGCAACCTCATTACCTTCAGGAATTCCTACAAGGTGAACGTTAACTTTGTTTGAATTATTCCAGAACTCTCTGAGAGAATGATCCATTTTGCTTTCTACTTTTTTTCCTCCTTTGAGCATTTGGGAGTGTTCAAAAGCTTTGTCTTCAATGTCAGAAATCCTTTCTTCTGCCTGCTCTATTCTGTTATTGAAGGATTCTACTGTATTTCTAAGATCTTCGAGGGCTGAAAGTTCTTGTCTCAACATGTCAAAATCTTTGGTGATTTTGTCTTCCGATTCATTGAATAATTCTTCTTCTTCTTCTTCTTCTTCTTCTTCTTCTTCTTCTTCTTCTTCTTCTTCTTCTTCTTCTTCTTCTTCTTCTTCTTCTTTTTGAGACAGAGTTTCACTTTGTTGCCCTTGGCAGAGTGCCATGGCGATACAGCTCACAACCTCCAACCCCTGGGCTTGGGCGATTCTCCTGCCTCAGCCTCCAGCTGGGACTACAGATGCCCACCAAAATGCCTGGCTATTTTTTGTTGCAGTTTGGCCTGGGCCAGGTTCAAACCCACCATGCACCACCCTACCCACTGAGCCACAGATGCTGCCCTGAATTTGTTGAATTCTTGAGATAACTTTTGAATCACTCCTTGAAATTCTAATTCTATCTTTACCTCCATTCTGTTGATCTTATTTGCCAAATTCTGAACTCAATTTCTGACATCTCAGCCATTCATTTATGAATGGGATCACCTAGTGTGTCTGTTTTATCACTTCTTGGAGGAGTTGATCTACCCTGATTATTCATGTTGCCAGAGTTTTTCTGTTGATTCTGCCCCATGATTATTTTTTACCATTTGGCTAAATGGGCAGGTAAGGTGAAATTGGATTGGGGGCTCCTAAAGTTGTGATTAACCAGTCCTTTGCCAAGGATCTGGAACTGGTGGCTATAGTTTTTTTCCCTTACAGCTTTGCAAAGGACCCGTACAGTATTACAGTCTGAGGCTCTAGGGACCTACTTGGTGTGGTGGGGGTAGGTGGCTCTGTCTTTATTCAGCTGATCTTTTTCCCATCTTAGTGGATCAGTGACTCTGGGTTGAAATCTCAGCTCTGGAGAAATACAAGCAACTAAAACACCTTGCCCCCCACAGGCAACAACTGGGAGAGGAAAATCAACCCTTCTTGTTGCCACACAATCAGGGTACCACCCAAGAGGGTCCTTAGGTGATTGGCCCAGGTTAGGAGTTTCAAACCAATTGACTCAGTCAGTACCAACTATCAAGTGGGAGAGCTCAAAAGGTCTCCAGCAACTAGATAGCAGAGGACTACTGGCTGCTCAAATGTGGCTCACTCTGGTGCTCTGTGTAGTCAGAAAGGCCCACCCAGTAGCAGAGTTGGACTAAGGGGCTGGTATCTCTATCCCCACCTTGCACCTCCTTCATGCCCAGTCACTGGTAACCCCACAGGGCTATGGTTCTTCTCCCTCCAATAAGCAGATGTGCCAGGGCTTTGTGTCTGCCAGAGTCAAAGGAAAGTCAATGCCCCCTTGGCCCAGCCACCACCCTCTGCCACCTGACGGCTGGGGGAGGTGAGGCCTGCCTGCCTTGGGTACTCAATGGCAACTGGAGAGTATTCCACCTGAGCTCAGTCTGAACCTGAGGAAAACAAGTCAGTAAAAGATTTTTTCCCTCAGCCACTGAGCCTTTGCCCCAGCTGCTCTGCAACACTGGTATCCCTATAGGGTGAGGTCTGACTTCCTCTGGCAGTCCTCAGAGTTGGGCAGGTGTCTCTCCAAGATTAGACACTGGCGGTATTGCTCTACTGTTGCTGGATCTTTGTGGGAGGTGTCCCTGCACAGCTCCCAGGAGGCTCCCATGGCCAGGGAAGTGGCTGTAGCAGCTGCTCTGAGAGCTTGGAGCAAATGGCTCCAGCAGCAGGGCAGCACATGTGGCATGCAGTTCTGGCAGGGCAGGGCACTGGGCTTGTGGCTCTGGCAGGGTGGCTCTGGCTGGGCGGGATGAGTAGCTCTGACAGGGCAGAGCACGTGGCTCACAAGCCTCCTCCAGCAACTGGTTTGTACTTTCACAGGGCCAAGCCCAATAGCCTCCCCGCTTTGTCTGAACTATTTCTGGGCTCACTATTTTAGTATAGCTTTTCTACCACTGCTCTTGCAGTGCCCACACCAGACAATTAATCACAGATATTCCAGTCTATGCAAGGGTTAGGCTTCTAGACCATCAGGTGAGGGGAGGAGGGTGAAATGGAAATTCAAAATGGTGGGGAAAATGTTAGTTCAACTTTCATGCCTGGCAAGAGAGTGCTCAGGGTCACAGCAGGGTCCCTCTGGATAAGTAGGCCCCACTTCCTGCAACTCTCTCCTGTGGGGTGAGACAAGAGGTCCTCAGTTCACTGCTTGCCTGTAGAAAACCTATAGTGAGCCAAAAAGAAAAAAAACAAAACAACTCTTTTGGGGGAGGGGGCGGATACTTTTCCTTTGGGATGAGTTTTGTACCTGAAATTTGCTTCCTTGGAGTCATAGCTTGCCTCAGCAGAGGTGACGTGCAGTTATCACTCTTCTCTTTCAGCTTGGCTCCCAGTCTTCAGCATTGTTGGGTACTTTCTGGTCATAGTCCTTCCCTCTGGATAGGAGCTTCTGTCAAAAGCTGGCTCCATGGTGTGCCAGTGGCTCAAGTGGCTAAGGCAACAGCAACATACACCTGAGCTGGTGGGTTTGAATCTAGCCCAGGCCCACCAAACAACAATGATGGCTGCAACCAAAAAATAGCTAGGCATTGTGGTGGTCTCTTGTGGTCCCAGCTGCTTGGGAGGATGAGGCAGGAGAATCGCTTGAACCCAGGAGTTGGAGGTTGCTATGAGCTGTGATGCCACAGCACTCTATCCAGGGCAACAGCTTGAGGTTCTGTCTCAAAAAAAAAAAAAAAAAGCTGGATCCAGTCAGCCATCTTCCCCCTCTTCCCTCTGACTGCTTTTATATATTCTCAAATATTCTTCAAATCAGTTTGTTTAACACATTTCCTTGCTTATCGGTCCATTTATGAATTAAAACAAAGTTGCTTGTTTTAAGGTAGTGTGGGGGTCAGCATGGTCTTTGTGAGTTTCCCCCATGGAGTACTATGGCCACGGCCAGAAAGTGCACAAGGTCATGGTGCAGCCCATCAACCTCCTCTTCAAATATGTACAAATAGACCTCGGATTCAGGGCTGGCTCTGTGAGCAAGTGGATATATAGACGGAGGGCGATATCATTGGTGTTGATGAGTATATGAACCTTGTATTAGATGATGCTGAAGAGATTAATTCTAAAACAAAGTCAAGAAGACAACTGGGTTGAATCTTGCTAAAAGGAGCAATATCGCTCTGCTACAAAGTGTCTCCAACTAGAAATGATCAATGAAGTGAGAACTTGTTGAGAAGGCAATACAAGATTTGGGGGCATACTTTGCTGGAAGTATCTTTCTAAAACATTTCTTCATATGGCTATGATTACTCTTATGCTATTTCAAAATGATAATAAATGCCATGGGGTTGTTTTTATTAAAGAAATGAATTAAACCAATCCTGGGCTATGTTTGTTGACAATTTTGCTGTTGAGCTTTAGACATTGTATAACTGATCTACTTTGTTTCTCACAACAACCCTATGACAGAGATGATTGCTATTTCCATTTTGCATATGAGGAGACTCAGAGAGATTAAGAAGCTTGACAAGGTTTACTGACCTGGCAAGCAGCAGAGCTAGGATTAGATGTGTGGCTGCCTGAAGGTGAGAGACTGAGTTAGATTGAAGTAACTCTCTTGTAGCTGGTTTTCCGCCCTGGGTGTGGACCAGCCAGTCCTTCTTCTTTCTGTCTGCCCAGCCTCTCTCTCCCCAAGTGCAGGGAACTTCCCTCTCAGACCCTTCCCTCTGCCCCACCTCACCAGACATGCCTCAGGGCCTGAAGTGCTGGTGGTGTCTTCCTGGTGTGAACAAACCTTCAGGAAAGGATACTTGCCCACAAGCTGAGTAAGAGTAACATTCCCCTAAGCCTTCCTTCTAATCTGAGGAGCTTTGACCTTCTCATGTGATCTGAAGCACTGCTGAATCTGCCAGCCGGGTATTCTGGGAATTTCCAGAACTGAATAGTCCACCTGTGGCCTATTGCCAATCTGAGGGGGTACCAACAATCACCAGTGGTACCGACTGGAGAGTGAAACTGTCAGTGCGGGTTACCTAGAACATACACATAAAAGACTTCACACATTGCCAGTGGTGCAGGAAAGTATGTCAACCATGCACCCTTACCCTGCCCCCTAACTCCTGTCTGAATCAGCCCTGGCCTCTGTACTGTTGGACTGGAGACACTATAATGACTGCTTCCTGACCAAAGTCACACACACTTTCCTGGTTTGTGTGTCTTTCATGGTCATACTACACTAAGGAACACTGGCATCCTCAGATGGGCTGTGCTCTTGGGGAATTTTGGATCCTCAAGTGCTTGTGCACAATGACTCTAATTGGACAGGGCTGCCACCTCTGACACTGCAGCTGCCTAATACTCTTCCACGAAGACAAGCCAACTCTATAGTGCAGCCCGGAGGTTGTGTCAGTCAATTGTCCCATGAATCTGAGGGATAGACCTTTGCAGATACATGCAGGTTGTTAGGCGTGTGAAGTCAACCAGCTCTGTTAAGTGGGTATCCGGTTTGGAGGTGTAGACCTTGCCTGGCCCAGTAGTCCTAGTGAGGTCCTGGGGCCTAAAACTAAGGGAAGGGTACTTTTTGGGGGTCTCAGCTTCAGTAGTACATGTGGTGTGTATAAGGAGACTCTCCTCCCTATGCAGCTTTCCTGAACCTTGGGAGACCAGCCTGCCATGAACGCCAAGCATCTTCTGTCCCCTGCTGCCTCTCTGTGAGCAGCAAAGTAGCTTTTCTTTTCTTTTTTTTTTTGAGATAGAGCCTCAAGCTGTCACCCTGGATAGAGTGCTGTGGCATCACAGCTCACAGCAACCTCCAATTCCTGGGCTCAAGCGAG
>CAUYRH010095337.1:0-23548 GCA_963574655.1 Perodicticus potto | reverse complement strand
GTGCCTGTAGTCCCAGCTACTTGGGAGGCAGAGGCAGGAGACTCACTTGAGCCCAGGAATTGGAGGTTGCTGTGAGCTGTGATGCCACAGCACTCTATCCAGGGTGACAGCTTGAGGCTCTGTCTCAAAAAAAAAAAAAATAATAATAATAAAATATTGTATTCTTGAAAAATGCTAAGACAGTGGATGCTAAGAGTTCTCATAGCAAAAATGATAACCATGTGAGGTGTGCACAAGTTAATTAATTTACTCACCACATAATCTACATAATTCAAAACTTCAAATATATAATTTCATCTGTAAATTTAAAAAATAAAATAAAAAATAAAAACTTCTGAATTCTCAACTGTACTTTGTATACATTTTTATTGTATTATTTCTTTTTAGACAGAATCTCACTCAGTATAGATTATTGTATTATTTTTTTCTAGACAAAAATCTCACTAGGGTAGAGTGCCATGGCATCCTAGCTCATAGCAACCTCAAATTCTTGGGTTCAAATATCCTCTGGTCTAGAGGATTCCTGAGGAACTGGGACTATAGTACCTGCCACAACCTCCAGATAGTTTTTCTATTCTTTTTTCCTTTTTTGAGACAGAGTCTCACTTTTTTGCCCTCAGTAGAGTGCCATAGCATCATAGTTCACAGCAACCTCAAACTCTTGGGCTCAAGCAATCCTCTTGCCTCAGTCATTCATTTTTAGTAAGAGATGTGGTCTCATTCTTGTTCAGGCTGGTCTCAAACTCCTGAGCTCAAGCAATCCACTCACCTCGGCCTCCCAGAGTGCTAGGATTACAGAAGTGAGCCACTGTGTCTGGCAGTTTTTCTATTTTTATTAGAGACAAGATCTTCCTTTGCTCAAGCCCAGGAGTTGGAGGTTGCTGTGATGCCACAGCACTCTAACCAGGGTGACAGCTTGAGGCACTGTCTCAAAACAAAAGAATGAAATGTGTGCAAATCTTATTTATTTTAAGAGAGTCATGTCTAGTGATTACCTAAAAGAAGTGAGGAAAAACAAAAGTTTAGTAAAGAAACAAACTCATATCTTCTCTCAATATTTTAATACACTCATGGCAATGCTTCCATTCCATTTCTGACTAAAAAAGCTTGTGAAAAAACTTGTTCTGACAAGACAACAGATTTAGAAACCCTAGATAGTTTCTAAAAACTTAACTTATCTGGGGCGGCGCCTGTGGCTCAGCGAGTAGGCGCCGGCCCCATATACCGAGGGTGGCGGGTTCAAACCTCAGCCCCGGCCGAACTGCATCAAAAATTAGCCGGGCGCTGTGGCAGGCACCTGTAGTCCCAGCTACCTGGGAGGCTGAGGCAAGAGAATCGCTTAAGCCCAAGAGGTGGAGATTGCTGTGAGCTGTGACTCCACAGCACTCTACGGAGGGCGATAGAGTGAGACTCTGTCTCTACAAAAAAAAAAAAAAAAAGAATTGCTTTTACTCCTTTAAGTTCAGAATCCTGTATTCATAGGTGCTAATAGTATCAGAGATATTAAAGAGGGCTTTATGTTCTTTTTTCCCTTATGCTAAAGCCTCTGTGTATATGGACCCGACATAAATCTTTAGTAACATGACATCCCAAAAGATGTCAAATGAGCACAAAGAGCTTCAAAAACAGTAAGAAAAAATAAGCTGTGTCTGGTGGCTGATGCTTGTAATGACAGCACTTTGGGAGGCTAAGGCAGCAGAATTATTTGAGCCCAGGAATTCTATACCAGATGGGGCAATATAGCAAGACCCCATCTTTACAAAAATATTAAAAAATTTAGTCAGGCCTGGTGGCATGTGCCTATAGTATCAGTCACTCAGGAGGCTGAGGTAAGATAACCGCTAGCTCGAGCCCTTGAGTTTGTGAGTTTGAGGCAGCAGCGAGCTATGATTGAGCCACTGCACTCCAGCCTGGGCAACAGAGTGACATCCTGTCTCGGGGGGGGGGGGACGGAAAGGAAGGAACAAGAACATATCATGCAATAAAGATGCAAAAATGTGTAATAAAAATGTGTAATTAGAGCACATGCAAAGATCTTAACTTTTAAATCTATTTTAAGCTATTATTCCAAAAGTCCTAGTAAAACCTTGACTTCTGTCTGAATGAGTGGAAGGAAGAGAAGAGTCGAGCCAAATAAAATGTCTCGTCATTTCAACTTTGAGAACTCAGTGGCACGTACACAGATGGGGAAGTGACAAGGGAGTTAATAGTGCAATTACCTGCATTGAAAAAAAGTCTTTGTTAATGCTGCAAATAGAAAGTAGGCACTCCCTTTTTCCAGTGTGTCCTAAATGATAGGAAAAGACATGAATGTCCACTAAATGACTTCACTTCCTCAAGACATCAGGTTGTAAACACACACCAAGTTTCAGAACTCTGCATGTATCTTTGTCCTGGGAATATGGGAATTTTTCTTTTTAAAAGAAATAGCTTTCTAAGTAAAGGCCCATGATCTACTCATTGTAAAAAGCGTTTTGCTTAGAGCACAACCTGAGTCTTCTTCATATTTATCATGGGCAGCCCAGAAAGAAAATATTCTATTAAATGACAATGACAATAACAATCCAAAGCCATAATTTATTCAGATTTGGCATACTTATGTGGTCAAAACTCTTTGACCTTTTTAATGACTATACGCTGCCATTTTATTCAAACAATTTATTGTTGATATACTTTGGTGTTATGATCAATTATTCAACTCACAAAAGCTTTTCACTTTTCATTGTAGGATCATCCATAAAAACGGTTACAGTGAGCAAGAATGCATGGAGTTCAAGGCAGTAATTTACAGTAATGCTTTGCAATCCATCCTAGCTATTGTGAAAGCCATGACTACCCTTGGAATTGATTATGTAAATCCAGGAAGTGCAGTAAGTATGCAAATAATGGCAGTTGTAGACTCTACAATAGAGTTTGAGACAAAAAAATACTAGGACTTAATAAGCTTGTAATTAACTAATCTATACCCAAAATTCAAAAAAATAAAATAAGATTTTCACCTTTCATATGTATATTAATTTTGTTGAACATAAGATTTAGTTTTCTTTAAGTCAGTTTTCTTTTTCACCATGTAATATAATCTTATTTAACATTTACTGCTTTCCTACGAGTCAAATTTAATATCACATAATACACTATAATTTAGAAAAATATTGCTTATGATTAGTAAATACAAAAGGGTTTCTTCCATGAGCCCAATCTACAACATCTCTATAATATTTTTTGGTTTAATTATGAGTCATTTCAGGGATACTTTTAGAATAATTTTAATAATAAAATACAATTATGATTTATGTTTGATGAGGACTACAGCACTATGCGACCATAGGTAATTGCTTATTTTACAATGTTAACATTTATAAAAAGATTTCAAATTGAATGCATAAGCAAAATGCTTGTATATTGAGTATTAAATATAGTCAAGTAGTCATAGAGTTGCTTATAAGGCAGCATCCAAATAATTCCATTTTTTCTCTATTTTATATTTTGTAATGTAATTATTGCACATTAAAATTCATTAGAAATATACTTACTTTAAAAGTGTATATGCAATATTTAACCCCACCCATTAAAAAAACTAGCCAAAAACAATCCACTGGAAGAACTCACCCATTTCCATATGTCTCATCCAGGAGCAACTGGGAAGCTGGGTAGTAACAGAGGATATCAATTGAACTCTCCCCAGTGTAATTCTTAACACCTTGCCATTGCAACAATAAAAACAGAGAGGAACAGTATAATAAATACAGAGAAGAAAGTAACATGTGTACTCCTGTTCATCCAGCTTTGACCTTAAAAATGGCCAATGGAAACCATAAGGATGAAACAATGCTTTTGTCATTGTCATGCTATTAATTTTAAAGGAAAGGATAACTCCCCTCTCCACTCATCACTTTTCTCCAAAGAACAACAAAATGCTAAGTATGCCCTCAAGTAAATAGTTTCTAAGGCAGAATCAAGAGTTCTGACTCTCCCTCCATTTCTAACTTTCCCCACAACTTGGCTCCGGGAGGAGCTGAACTCCAAAACTCTTTCATTCTTTACCATTCTATGATGTAATCATCAAAATGGTGGTTCAGTTATCCCTCTGTCCCTGGCTTTTCCTGAGAACAATTAGGATTTTAAACAGGCCCTCAAGAGACCACCTAGTATCACCCCCTTAGTTTAAGGATGAGAAACATAAGGCTCACGGAGGATTAGTTAATGGTAAGAAGGTTGAGTGAGGGCAAAACCCACTTCTGGCTCCCATTATTTCTTTCCCTATGCAAGGATGGAATGATTAGAAATATTCATTTTTTTCTTCTAGGAAATACTAGTTACTGAAATAGGCGTACCTTCTGAATTACCTTTAGAATAACTTAATGTTGTTTAAATTTGTATGTGCAATGTAGTAGTCTATGTATTTGTGTCAGAGAAATTGGAAATGCTATCTTGGCCTGCTGCTGCTCATTTAAATGTATTGCGTGCTTTGTACAGTGTAGTGTTTCTGATACAGTGATGGCAATCATCACTGAAGACCTGAAATCTATTGATAAGAGAGTCAGAGTCTTAATGATTGACATACAAGTGGAGTGAAAATAATAGAGCTATCTATTGCTACCATTATACTTACTAAAAATAAGTACACTGTATTCAGACTGCATATGGAATGGTATAGCACAACAACTTAAGCAGCATTAAGCAATTGTCACAGGAGTACCTACGTCCTCAAATATCAGAACTTCATGGTTGTCAGGCACTACATGTTTTGATTTCAACTGATGTAACCTCTAGAAGTTTTGACCACAGGCTTTACTATTTGATTTTAAGATTAAAACACTCACTATCTAGTTTAAATTGTTTGTTCAACAGATTAATTGTTAAGCACTGCCTCTGTGTGGCTTTCAGAGCTCTGATTAGCTTTTAATTTGTTTATTTGTACAAGTATAATATTTTTCCATAACCATTATCATATCATCATACAGATTGCCATTTATTAGTTTTCTTTTTTTGTTGAGACAGAGTCTCACTATGTTGCCCTCAGTAGAGTGCTGTAGCGTCACAGCTCACAGCAACCTCCAACTCTTGGGTTTAAGCGATTCTCTTGCCTCAGCCTCCCAAGTAGCTGGAACTACAGGCACTCACCACAATGCCTGGCTATTTTTTGGTTGCAGTTGTCATTGCTGTTTAGCAGGCCCGGGCTTTGGTGTATGTGGCCATTGCCTTACTGACTGAGCTATGGGCACCACGCCCAGACTGCTATTTAAAGAGAAAAAAATTCTACTAGAAAATTTATGTGAGCTTTATTAGTCACTGGTTCTGTAAGTTCAGACAAGTTACTTAACCTCTCTAAGTTTCAGTTACTTCATCCAAAAAATATCAGTGCTATTCTCATTGAATTATAATTAATTAAAAAGGAAGCACAAACGTAAGCAATCCATTATAATATAGACTATTGCAGAATGTAAATTTATAGCAAATATTATTATTTTTCAATAGCAATTTTGAATATAGTATCATCAAAATTTATGTTTTGACATCTATACATCCTACATCATTTGAAAAGAATCATTTTTATTAAACTGTTATTTATATGGCAGATTTTGGTTGGATGCTGGAATACACTGAGGGTTCAGCAGTTACTGAGATGGAAAGAATATTTGCCATTAGGAGAGGAAAGCTTGACCCTGAGCAAGTAACTGCAAAGCATCTTCTTTTAAAAAGAGCAGCACAGCTGCATGTGAAGCTAGATCCTTATTTGTAGAATTACTAAGAATAAGGACTGCATCTTTGCATTTTTGACATTATAGAGACCAACATAATAATTAATTTAATCTGGAAAGCATGTCTCTCTTAGTATTTCTGTCTTGGTAGCAGTGGTGATGTAATTGGTTTCATTAATTTCTATATGATTGGGAATCACTAATCAAGAAAGTAGAAAAACAAAACTTGAAAATCTCCATCCTCAGTAGAAGGCAGGTTACAATTGGTAAAATTATAGGTAACCATTAGGAGGTGTGAGGAAACCTTTACAAAACATACCATCTGAGAGGCTTGAGTGGAGAGGGTTTGGGAGAACAACCTACTAAGATTATTGTATCTCATTGGTATATGGGAGCAGTTGATGTGCCTCCTTCAGAACCTTTACTGTTAATAACCATAGAGTTAACAGCACAAACCAGTGGGCAGTGGGACAGCTTCTAGGCCAAGCTAGCTGACCATAAGGCTGTAGGAGGTGATCAGTGGCAGTGCTCAGCAAATGGGGAGAGAGGAGTCAACAAGATTTTGGAGGCTGGCCTGTCCCAGTGGTGGGAAATTATCCCAGGCTGTCATGGATGAGGTCTTAAGATTAACCTCCATGTTTGGATTCCAGACTCCCTAAATCACCTGATAATAAACTGGTTTTTCATGTAACTGCCTTTAGGAAGAAAATTCACTTTTCATGCTGACAGGTATTTCAGTTTGCATGGTAAAAGTTCTACCTCTTAATACAAAATAATCAACAGACTGATTTATAAGGGGAAAAAAAGAATAGAAATGCTGACATTAAATGAAGATGGGGAAGAACTAATTAGTCTGGGATGTGTTGAATTTGTAAGCTCCATGGGATATCTACCTATGTAAGCAATTGCAAATGTACATTTGAAGCTCAAAAGAGATATGGTGGCTAAAGACCTAAATCTAATTGTTACTGGCATAGGATTGTACCATTCCAAGGAAGTGAATTTTATGGGTGAGGTCAAGTGCTCAGTGGTACATTGATGTGGCCCTACCATTTGTTCCTGCAATCCCACTGCTAGGTATCAACCCAAAGGAAATGAAGTTATTTAATAAAAAAGACAACTGCATGCATGTGTTTATCACAGCACAACTCACAACTGCAAAGATGTGCGCTTCAATTCGTAAGTGGATACAGAAAATGTGAGATATACATATATATAGGAACTCTACAATATGAAACAAAGAACATGGATTCCTTAAGATGTTCTATTATACAATTAAAGTTCTGTGGTCAAATACATCTGGGAGACATAAATCCTTTAACAACCTGGAAATTTGCAACTAATGTTAGGAATAACACGGTATATCCTTGCTTTCCTTTGTTCAATAAATTTTTACCTTTGTCATATTAATTTTCTCCAAAGACATATAATCAACAACTATAGGGATGTTCCAAAGCTTGGTAGAGATCTAAATGTTTGCTATTGCTTATTTATATGATTACAAAGATGTACCTGATGGCAAAGAATATTATATATTGATTTTAAAAATACAGAATTTCAGAGTAATAAGTTTCTTATTTTTACTTTAATTTTTACCTGGCATATTTTTCTTGAAAAATATAGGGCTATCATCAATAGATAAGATGTAATATTAGAGTATATTCACTACTATTTTACCCTAGCATTTTGACCCTCTACAAGGTCAATGGAGATACACAAAAATATTGTTATCCTTTTTGATATCACATTCAGAAATCAGAGTTCTCCAAAATACAATAATTTCTTCACATAATATTTTATACTTTTTGCTAAGGAGAATTCTTTTACACAGAAGCCTGCCATTATAATGAACTTTACTTTTGTCAACTTCGATATATTTTGAAAAGATGTTCACTATAATTATTAGCTAAACATATAAGATACAAATCCTTAAGTTAAAATGCTCTATTAAAAAATAGACTGTATGAATCCAGATGACAGGTTTTTACCCTTTTCATCAAAACATTGCTCTAGGAAGACCAACACCAACTTTACGCATTGGCAAGTACCCTGGAGGACGGTGGCATGACACCTCAACTGGCTGACGTAATAAAACGACTGTGGAAAGACCCAGGAATTCAGGCCTGTTTTGAAAGGGCTTCTGAATATCAGCTCAATGACTCAGCAGCTTAGTAAGTGAATCCATTTTGACAGGAATTACGGTTGAAACATTTCAAATTGAGAATTATGATTCTGCAAAATGTCCATTTTTGAACACAAATGAAGGAGGTAAGTGGCTTTACACTTTATCGTGGCAAAATAAAAAACAATGGAAGTAAAATGAAAAAAATAAGGTGACGTAAATGAGATGTACAAAAATATAACTGGGGAACATTTTAAATAACTAACTTTGAAGCTTTTTCTGAAAAGATCCACGTGTTGCAAATATCTTCCCTCGATTAAAAAGAATTTAGCATCGTGCGCAGTGCTATATGTTAACATAGACTGGCGACGTGAACATTGAGGTTTTGAGCTACACCATCATGAATATTCGCGTTCCTGAAATCAGCTCCTAAAATAATTTTATTGATGACACATGTTTTGGCTCACTGGATAAAGGAACATGATAAAAAAAATTCTAGAAGAGAGTAACATATTAATTTCCAAAACACTTTTATGCTGTAGTTCTCTTTTGGAATCTCAAGAAAGATTATATAATTTTCACTGTCAATATCATCCATTAACTATATGGAAGTTAGGAGTTTCACAATCTTTCGTTACCAAAATGATTTAAAAGTTCTTTTTAGCAATGTTTCTTATATGCCTGCAAAAATGTGTGCATGTGAATGCCATCTACTTAGACTTTATGTTTATGTCTGGGCAAATGAAGGTATGAAGGAGTATAAATACAGTTCTTTTGGTTTTTTGAACCCCCAGTAGAACATCATAAAAGCACTTAATTAAATAAAAACAAACCAGTCATGTAAAAGCACAATAAATAAAAGATCATTTGAGGACAGAATAATGAAGCTTGCACACTTCAGATTTTTAATCAGTGATGGACAGAATGATTAATGAGAGAAACAAACCATTTAAATCCTATGAGGGGAAAGCCAGTCTTCTGCAATTACCCATTCATCTTCACTTTAGACCCCAAATTCCTAAGGGCACATTACCTTTGGAAGAAAGAGCGACTCATGTCTCTCTGATGAGAGAATGGGTACCATTTTGTGATAATATAAACTTGAATAATTGCTTTCAGAAATTTCTCAGTGCCTACCACATTTTAAAAATAACAGGAAATCCCTGTAGTGTAGTAAAACACTACTTTTCTGTAATAATCATTGTTAAAGGCATTATCAATAATGCGTAAGAAGCTAAACGATGGAATATTCCCATAAAACATGCTTTGTAAAATTCTGGAGAAACAGGTAACAGGGAGCTGCCACTAAATATGTAGTCTTTGATTCATGATATTAATAAACATTATTTTCCCCTTGGAATATTGAAAGAAATTTATTTGCAATTATATTATTTTTGTGTTTACCAAGTTATTTGCTCTTTGATAGCAAAAAGCTATTTATAAATCATGTGATTAAAACGGGCAATTAAAATAACATTTTATTGCAGACTCGAATCTTTAATTTTAGCTTTTTCCTGTGTTTAAATAATTAAAATGTGCTTTGTCCTGGGACTATTTACCCTCCTTTAGATCCATATTAAAAATGTTTATTGGTTCTTCAAGTTAAATACAATTAAGCAACATTGACATGCATTCATTTTGTGAAATTGCCTATATTGTAATAGTTTTTGACTGCCCAGATTAATTTGCAGGGCAGTAGAATAACAACAAGAAAGAAGATTTCTGTGCCCTGTGTCTCAGAAATTTCTCATATATACATAAACCAAAACAAGGAAACTGTTAATTTTTTTTCTGCCTTTAGGTTTCCTTAAAAAAAGAAAAAAAAGTTAAAAAAATTTATTTAAAAAGATAGTTGAATGGCTTCTGCTTTCTCCCAGAAATTAAGAGATATCTTTTAAATAATTATACTGTAAAACTAGATATAAAATCAAAATGATACTACATTTCAGGTCTATTTTGTATACACTATACAGAGCAAAGTCTCTAATAAGATTTTTTTCCTCAAATCTTAAACTCCTTCAAGTTGAGGACAATGAGGGGGTGAAGCTAATCCCACTAAGAGGAAGGAATGCTGCAGCCTGTAACATAACCCCCTCCTGTTCTGGCCAACTGAAAGAAAAGGGGCATGGCAGTGGCAAGTTGAGGAAAGATTTGGGGATAGGACTGCATGATTTACTGATGGTGGCCATCTAGTGGGCCATTTAAATTCCGTGTGCTTTAAGAATTAACACAGACTTCATCAGGAAAAATATGATTTTTACATGATTGGGAAAAAAATCCAGTATTTTAAGTAGTTTAAACCATATGTTTTAAAGGCCTCTGTTTAGTCTAAACATTAGACTATAGGCTTGAACACACAAATCTTGCATTTTCTTATTAAAATGAGTCTTTTAAATGCAAATATTTCAGCCTGCTAATGGCTCTGCTTTGCTTGGCATGTAAATAAAAGTGCATTAAAATTGTCTTCACCAGGCTTTCATTTAGCTACCATTAAAATGAACTGAATCTCTATTTCAGTAAGTATTTACTTTTGCACTTCTATATGAACCAGCCGACCAACAGTGTCCCTACCACTTAGTCCATAAGAAATTCACAAAAGAAATTGCTTCTCAAAATAGAAAACAAACTTTCAAAATCCGTGAATACTTTCTTTCATGCACTTATATCTTCAGGTCTCACTATTTTTTTTAAAGAGAACTGAATCTTTGTTAGGATAAAATAATGTTGATAAATTTTCACATTATTTGTGTGTGTTTTTGACATGTGATTTTCTTTTTGCCTTTGACCAAGAAACTTTTAGGATACTTGCACATTCTTAGTTTGTTTTAGCTTAAAAGTAAAAAGCTCTTCCATGAACTGATTATTTACATTGCTGTAGAATTTATTTTATAATCATAAAAAAACTTGATCTCTAAGACATTGTGCTAATGTTACTTAATCCCTGAATGGATACAATTTTTGGACAATAATATTAAACTGGATTCTACTTCTCAAATTCTATCTTGATCAAAGTTCTCCAATCTTTATCTCTCTATGTAAGATATATACATACATACATATATACTTACATATGTAAGATAGATAGATATTAGGTTATGCTGATTGCATTTGAAGTTCCTCTTACAATGGAGTTTATTATTTTTAATGGATCCCAACTCAAAACTCACATGTATTGAAATGTGGTATCTTCAAATGCAAATATATATACAATGAGAAAGAGATATTTGGTTCAATGTAATGCTGAAACTTGTCATAAAAACATCACCAGGGCCACTACTCTTTATCTCTAAATTTTTTACAGAAATAATCACATTGCTAAGTTATTGAAGTTTTTTATAATAAAACATCTAGAATGGTGGTTTCAAAAATTTTTAAAGCAATAAAACACTTCATTTTAGCCAAAGACATTATCAGGTTTCAAGGATGGAAGACGCTAAGAGCAGGTTTTCCCTCTAACCTACCAGAATCTCTGGACTAAAAGTACATTCCTCCGCGTCCCCACCCCAGATCCTGTGAAGAGGATGAAGATGGTATTTAACCGGATAAGAGTAGGTTATTTTAATCAAACTTCCTTGATTAAAGGACACTACCATGTGTCAAGGGAAGAGGAGCTAGGAGAGAGGACAGTGGGTGAGTTCAGCCTGCTGCTCTGGGTGCTGACTCAGGGCTGGGTCTGTACCTGAGTGAGTTCCAGCATGCAGAACCAGCAACAGAGACAAAGGCTGCTTCTTTGATTAAGAGAACTGGATATCATCGTGGCATGTAATGGAAATGGCTGATTCTAACTAAGCAATCCATGCAAAAATAACCAACAACTTTCAAAGTATAACATTAAAACCACTCAGTTAAAATCCAAAGTGCCTAAATTCAAACTACAGAATGTTGAGGATACTCTGGCGACGCCATTACAAGGCAGCTTTGTTCTTCATTATAATGATCCAGGCTCTACAAAGGTAAATTTTTTTCATGCTCATATTCATTTACCAGCAAATTTATCACATAAACCTCATAAACACAAGTTAAGAGAGCACTGATTTAGCTGACTTTCAGAGCGAAGCCCAACGGCCCGCTCTGAGCCCCGTGCAACAGTCTCTGCACCCTACAGGAACCATGCTCTTAATGCTGATGGCAGAGTTGGTATTGCACCTGCATGGAGTTTATTTTTATTCTATGTATTTATTTATTTATTTATTTATTTATTAGTTTTTTGGATTCATTGGGGGTGCAGAGAATTAGATTACCCCGATTGCATTTGTTAGATAAAGTCCCTCTTATAATACGGTCAAACATTTTTAACGGATCCTACATTCAAAACTCACTTGTATTGAATTGTGATGACTTCAAATGCAAAGTTAACAGATGAATGTTTTATTTTATTTTGTTTTTCTTAGCTACCTTAATGATTTAGATAGAATAACAGCACCTGGTTATGTGCCAAACGAGAAAGACGTTCTACATTCTCGAGTGAAAACAACTGGAATTATCGAAACTCAATTCTCCTTTAAAGACTTGCACTTCAGGTATGATCAAATGTCTCTTCTAACTGTGAACAGAAACATGCACTGGGCTCTATTTTTTTTCATGAAGAAAAGCTCCAACCACAGGCAGGTGCCCCATCCCAGGCAAGGTCACTAGGCCTAGTGTCCTCTAGTCTCTCTGCCCTCCTGAAGCCTCTTACCACCTCCTGAGTCTCATCCGTCCTTCCAGGCTTAAGTGCCTCTGTCTTTAGCAGTGGGGATTATTTTTCACTTTCCTCATACTTAAAAATGACACTGTATCTTGGGGAGAAATAAAGAAAATATATTTAAATAACATTTGAACCACAGGTGCCAGAAATCCTATTTCCCTTGCCTTCCTACTCTCCAATTTGCTTGAAATATTCATGTTACATCTGTTTTCTTAATTTCAAAAAATGCAAATAATTAAGAAGAGAATTATTTGAATATGATACTATTTACTGCAATGACAAGGAACATTTTATAACATATTTTGAATATGAAAATGAATCACTATTTTCATTGCTGTTCCATCATCAAGACCTACCTAGAAATTCTATTGCCTATCACCATACCAAAAAATGGAAACACATACTAAAATGTTAAAAAATATTTTGATACTTAAATACCTAGTGAAATATTGAACATTAATGCCAAGTTCTTCCTATATTCTTTAACAATAAAATTCATAAAATATAACTATATAAAAATATAATAAAGCCACCATGCATCTGATAGTGAGAGCATTCTTAAAGAGGAGAAAAGCTAGAGAAAAGTGACATGAATTATATGTATCCACTTGTGAGAAAAAAGTAAGAGAATGGTAATTGGCCAATATCACAAAATTCGTTTTAAGGGAATAAAAGCTTTAAATTCTTCATATAGATTATGTACAGTTTCTAAATGGAATAGCTATTATTTAGATATTTTCAATTAATATGAAAGAAATTCTAAAAAATTAAACCTAAATTCCAGGCTCTCAGAGAGTTAATTTTCTGCAAACTGAGCCGAACGTGAAATCAGGGTAAAGGGACTGCTCCAGTGGGATCCGCACCCGCTCTTGGCAAATGGAAGCGCAGCTCGTCCTTAGGCCGGGCTTCTCAGTTCCTCTGGCAACTGCTTTCTTCAGACTCTTCATTTTTGACACAGTTTCTGGACTTTTCCTTTGGGAGCCTAAATTCAATTGCTTCTCTCCCAGTCCCCTCCCTACCGCAATGAAAGCGTTTTTGACACAATCCCTTTCCTTTCTTTGCTCTCCTGGCTTCCCCCAGTGTCTCCCTGAAACACGGTTGAGAGCTGCGTATGGGCTGCTCCGGACAAAGTTCCAAAGTTCCAATTCCAGGTTGCGCCGTAATTAGCAGGAGAAGTTAAGAAACATAGTTACCTCTTATTTACCTAATACAAATTTGTAAAGATTAGATGAACTGAAGTCCTAGCAGAGAGCTGTAATTTGATGTAGATTACCTTTCCTAAACCAAAGGAATTTTCTGGGTCCTAGACAGTCTGGATCCTAAGCCAGATTGTCAATTAAATGTCACCTATTGACCTAAAAGCTTTTAGCCCTGGTCACTCCCTGCAACACTAATTTAGTACTGTCTCCGAGATGGTCCCTCTTACAACTTTTCTCGTTCATATATCTGTTCCCTAACATTCCAAGCCTCAGGCACTCGCCATTCTCTGTGCCTGAAGGGCTCTGTCCCTGGTCTCTGCAAGGAACTTCCCGAGCTCTGTGGGGCAGGGAGGGGAGTGGGAGTGAGGGCTCCTGTGTGGCTCTTGATGATATCCCTGGTGTAAATACTTTTACCATGGCTAATTTCAACCTACCAAACTGGTGCCATTAAATACAGAGTTGGGGAGAAATGCTCATAAACAGCTTTTACTAGCCATGCTAGTGTGAACCGTTACACTACTGACACATTACACTACTCTCTTCTTTTAAAATTACCAATCTAGGAGGTTGCCTCGTTTATTGGTTTGCTCTTTCTGTTTCTACTTCACACTCCCTGAGCTCCAGGGAGGGCAGGGAACACATATTTCCAGCTCTACCTTCAACGCTCATCACGATGGCTAGCACAGAATAAGAATAAAGACAATTTTTGCTGGATGAGGAAACAGAGGATGCCACGCACTCTATGTACACAATCCTTACACCTTCACAGTAACATGATGAGCAGAATGTGGCTATCCTTATGCAGGAGAAAGAATCAAGATATATGAAGCTAAACTAGATGAAATATTTCCCCAGGATCTTACATAGAAGTGCGAGAAATGGGATTGAAATGCACATTTTTCTGTCTTCAAAGACCATAAACTCCTTACACTATAGGTCACTGACCGGTTGTTACATAAATTGGGGTGGAAACCATTCTTCTGTAAGGTGTTTTTTTCCCCAGTGTTGTTGGCCCTTGACAATTTCTTTTAGAGAGAAGGGACAGAGGGAGCTCAAAACGAACGTCTGCAGGGGAGACGTCTTTGACTTGCAGGGTCTCGTGGTACTTCCCTAAGCCAATGCTTCTAAAACCAGGGTACCAGATAATTGTTACTGAGCACACAACACCCAAAAAGGCATCTGCGTTTCCTGAAATACCAAGTAACATAAATAATTATACATTTTCTGGATTTAAATATATTTTGAATAGAATAAAGCATTTACATTAATTTTTTAAAACAAAATATTATTTTAAAATATGCTTGCCTTAAACCTCTTCAGATTAGGTCTCCAGATTGTCATTGGTACATGATTATTTTCCTCAGCCCTTTTGTAGTTCTGTGGCTAATTTTGTGAAATACGTTCATGTAGGAAGGTGATCTATTCGGCTTTCATCTATTGCTGGCCCTTTTGAAGGAATGAGGACTGTCTTGCTAATTCTCTATTACACTATCAATACTAAAATGTAAAGGGTTGTCACTTGGATTGTGAAGGCCACTGAGGAATTATTTTGACATGATATTCTTTGTACTATGCAACTACCACTTCTTTGCTAACATTAAAACAGGTTTTGAGCTGTTCTGTTTTCTTTCTTTTTTTTTTTTTTTTACTTTAATGATTTTATTATTTATTTATTTATTTATTTTTGCAGTTTGGCTGGGGCTGGGTTTGAACCCACCACCCTTAGTATGTGGGGCCGGCACCCTACCCACTGAGCCACAGGTGCCACCCCGCTGTTCTATTTTCTTAAGAGCTTTTATTTTCCCTCTGACTCAAGAAGATTTGTTATCAGCCAGGGGATGCTTGTCATCCTAGCTCCTAGCACTCTGGAAGGCTGAGGTGGGAGAATCCCTTGACCTCAGGGTTTCAAGACCAACCTGGGCAAGAGTGAGACACCCATCTCTACTAAAAAAAATAAAATAAAATAACTGTTTATTGTGGTAATTGGCAAAGGCTAAGGCAGGAGGATCTCTTGAACCCAGGTATTTGAGGTTGCTGTGAGCTAGGCTGAGAACCCTGCACTCTAACCGGGGCAACAGAGTGCGACTTTGTCTCAAAGACAAAAAAAAGAGGTTGTGTGATTAAAGGTGTTTTCTGTGAGGAAGGGATGGAGGTTACAGTAGCTCCTTACTCAGATGCTAAATAATAAATTTTTGCACTTATTCAAATTTTGCTACAAATTATTTTTGAATGATTTTTTTCTTAAGGATCTACTAGAAATCATTTAAATGTATTTTTTAAGTTTCATCAGAGCAATTGAGATATATTAATCCTTTAATAAATTCTCACAGTTAAATCACTTTTATTTCAAGTGCTAAAGAGGACTGTACCATAGTTGACAGACTTTTGTAGTATAATGTTCTATAGTATTTCAAAATAGGAAGTATAAAAATAATGTACCTTCCAACTCCATTTTAGCAAGAACCCAGGTATTAGAATATACTACATTAGCATTAATTTGTATTCACATAGCATAAGTCATCCTATGACTGTTTAAGACTAGAGACTTAATTTACATATTAAATTAGAGAACTCTAGAATTTTAAATAGAAACACTAAAATGAAAAAAATCTCTCTGCCAGTACACTGTATTATCTTTCTATATCATCTAATTTAATGGAAATTACCTTAGAGGTCTTATCAAAGCAGAACTCCACTGTCAAGCTGATGAGATAAATTATTTTTACATCCATTAAAGTAGTATGTAAGTGGGAAATGCAATGCAAATGTGAACCCTTCCATTGTTATAGAATCATTCCTCAGAACTAGTAGCTTAGAAATAGATTTACAAGGATTTATCAAACGATTATAGAGAAGAAATGTTCTCCCTGGGTATTAAGAAACGGAATGGAGAGGACTTTAAAATTGTATGGAAGCTAAGGAAAGAAAAGGTTAGCAAGCATTATAACAGAGCTTCAGATTTTGCAAATTCACTGTAGTGGTTTTCAGACATTTCGGGCATATTTATGATTAATATTATCCAAATTATAAGTTATGTCATATGACATCTAATTGACTGTAGAGTCTGAATTTATTTTAGTGGCTTTATGAATTACATTACAGACAGTCCCTGGGTTATGAATGAGATAGGTTCTGTAGGTTTGCTCTCAAGTTGATTTTGTACATAAGTAGAAACATATACATTTACCTATTACCTGTAATAGCTTCCATTTGTAAATGTGAGTCGAATATTAATCAGGTGTTTGTAACTCAGGGACTGTCTATGTTCAATACTCAGAGAATTATCTACTGGGTATTTATAATTTCCAAATACACATACACTCTTAGTAGAATGTATATGATGGTATTAACAATTCTTAGGATTGGAGACCCTGTCCTTTGTATTACAAGTCCTTTTGATTCTAATTTGAAATCATAAGCAATTAAGAGACTTAGAAAGACCTCTGTGCATATCCTTTGTGACTGCTAGCTATACTTCTCTCTTTTCAGAACTGGAAACAAGGAAAAAAATTGGTTAGACCATCATGCAAGGACTGTGTAGCAATGACATGATCCATCTGTTGACCCTCTCACATGTGGGCATCTTAAGAAGTTACACTGATTCTGATAGAGCCAAACGTCTTGAATAAATCCCATTCAACAGAATAGTTTAAAGTACACTCCTACTGAGATTAGATCTTATTTTTATGTTGTCAAATATATAGTAGATGTCAGAAACATTGATTTTTCAGAGACAGTCATGTGCTTATAGGAGGAACAAAGACAATTAACAAATACATGAGCTGCAGTAGTAGTAATGCTGATTTTTAGCTAACCTAGAGTACGTAATCATTTTACAAGCATTATAAAGGGCAGTATGCCATAATAATTTATTCTCATATGAAATGTGAGTAGCCCACTGTTTAACATAAATCCATAAAACTTAAAGCTTTGCCAAATACTTAAAATGCAACTATAAACCTCAACTGTTTAGTCAGTTTAATGTAAAGTCATAAAACTTTGATGGCTGGTCCTATTTTAATACCATGGGCAATTTAACAAATAATCAATCTTCAGTTGTCACTTAAAAGCCTGGCCTGCTGATTTTTAGCTACATCATAAATATCAGTCATTTAAAAGCTTTTTTAACTTTAAGAATCGTGTCTTAAATATCAAACTAAATAAATATGTATTACCATTCCTAAAATATTAAAAAAGACAACACCAAATAAAGACTGAAAATTCCAATCAACATCATTAAGCCTTCCATTATTTTATTTAGAGAATTAAAGGTATTCAAGCATGCCCATTCTCATTATTAATTGTCCATTATATTTGACTGGTCCAAATTGTCTGTTAGCACACATGCACATTTTTCTCTGATTTTAACTGTGTTTTTCACAAATGATAACAATGGAGTTCTTTGTTTTTGTTTTTATATATAAAGGAAAATACTTCTGCAGTCAAAAACATAAATAAGTACTTCTCTTTGGGACTCTCCAAGTTGTTTTAACAGGTTATAAGACTTTATACCTTTGTAAAATAAGACCTCAATTAAAATTTAGAGGCAAAGCTAAAATTGAAAAGAGATGTATGAACAATAAATTACTACATTAATAGCAAAACAAAATGTAACTATTCTTAGAGCTAACATAATGTCCTGGAGGAGAATTGATATGAAAGCAAAACTCTGGCCCTTGACCTGATTTGCTAATGAGCATTTCAGTTCCACAATAGCAGATGGCATTAGAGAAATGTTCAATGCTCCCTGGACCTATGTCTCCTACACCAATCTGTACCGAAAAACAAATGAGTCATAAAATGAGAAGATTATAACCATTCAATCCAAGATAGACTTTCAGAAGCCATTTTATCAATAAGAATAAAATGCTAGGACTGAGTAATCTTTGTCCTCTCTTCCTTGGGAGACAGCAAAGCTTATTCAAATATGTTTATTGGAAACTGCATGATATCCTGGAAGAACAGCCGGCTAAGGGTCATATTGCATAATTTCCATCCCTTACTAATTGTGAGTTTAGGAACAAACCACTTGGCCTCTCAAAGCTTTTGTCTCTTCACTTGTAAAAGGAGTCTAGTACTATTTTCCCTTGTGACACTAAGAATTAAGAGGAGCAAATAAAACCATAGATTTGAATTTAATTCTCAGAGAGAACACTTAACTCTAGGATGTTTAAATGACTTTAATACAGGAGTAGATAAAACTCCATTTTTCAAAATCGGACAAAAAAACCTCAAGTTGCTTTTATGAGTTAACAAAACATTTGGCTAGAATTTTAAATGAGCGTATATTTACTATTCTTGTTTTCATATGAATGTCAACTGATTTTTTTTAATTAACATTATTGGTTAATTTTCACACAGTATAACCTTAAAGTCAAAATGCTTTCCCCTTCACTTATTTTGCAAGTCTAAAACTGTAGAGGGTTTGGATTTAGAAACATATATAATATTCTTTACTGACACTGAATTTAAATTTCCAGGCTACTGATGACTGGGCTCTTAACTATCGTCTTCAACAATGTAGGCGTCTTCTCTCTTAATCTCCTGTTGAATGGAGGGATTTGGATTAGTACTACACATGCATACACACACCTACACGCATATTTGAATAGATCTATATATCTTTTCTCTACTTGGTTCATATGGGAACCAATTTTAGCTCAGTAGAGTTTTATCTATTTCTTTATTAAAAATCACCTAAACTCTAAATGAAGGTGGAGTGGGAATAATTCAGATCATGATGTTTACTTCCTCCTCAAATTTCCACCTGATCAATTAGAGTGGATTGATCTTAATTGAACACACCTACCCTGTGGTATACAAGCTAGGTATATAAGCACCTTACAACAACTAACTTATTTAAACCTCAAAATGAACAGATAAGTAGACTTACTGAAGATCATCTGACATTTATTGCTTCAAGTATAGTGATTACCCTAAAAGGCCATATAGCTTGAATGTTTTTTGGTACTTAATATCTTAGGTTTAAACTAATAGGCTTAGTATTGTAGACTTAAATTATGATAAGCCCCGTATTCCTTTTCGTGGCTCTAAACTCTTCCTAATTATATCTATCTTTTGGACTCAGTTCAAAGGGATTTAACAAGAAAAACCACAAAGAATGTCAATTTCCTACCTAAAAATCTCCTGTGTTTCTGCAATATAAAATCTACATTTCTCGTGAAAGACCCAGTGAACCCATTGCTGGCCAGTCACCTGAGGCTTCCTCCCGCTTCCTCAAACCCTTGCTTTTGCTGTTTCCTCTGTTGTGTTTTCCTGGAACATTCTCTACCTCACACATCCTTTTGGCTGAATCCCTCATCTCCTTAGTTTTTACTCTTCTGTCATCTTCTACAGTTTCTGATCACTTCATTTCAAATTGTAGCCCAGCCTTAAAATCCCTGTCCTAAATAAATGTTTTAAAGTCTACTTCAAACCTGCAAATCCCATCTGCCAAACCATCACCAAATTAGAAGTTCGTGGAGACTGAATCTTTGGTGGAAGACATCTAATAAGTGCTTAATAAATATGTGTTGAATAAATGAATGAATGAGTAATGCATAGTTATTAGGCCATATATCTAAAATTTTTTGCCTTATTCTTCATGTTTCGAAAAAAAAAAAAATGTCACTTGTCTAACCCCAAACGTGCCTGTTCTCTCATATGCCTTTCATATATTCTTACATAAACCTTCACCTCTCCATTCTGTTAACTCAGAATCTTTCTGTTTATTTAGTAAATATTTATTGCATGCCTGTTATGCGTAAGGCATAGTACCAGCCTCTGGGGATCCCTGCCCTCAGGAAGCTACTATTCTGGTAGAGAGATGATAGGTACTAAAAACCCAGTTAATTGTTGATTGTAATGATTACTCTGAAGGAAAGAAAGAGAGTGGTGATGTCATAAAAGGCAAATGAGGGATGGAAAGAAACAACATGAATAGTGAGGAGGATTCTTTGTAAAGGAGACGTGGCAACTAAGACCTGCGAGTTGAAAAAGAAACTAAAGAAGAAAGAAATCCAAAGCACAGGAAAACAAAAGAGCCCGTGCAAAAGTCCTACAGCAGAAAAGCTAGGTGTACAACAAAGGAATTGAAAGAATGACGGTGGGGTGAGACTGTATTAAAAAGAAAATGGTATGAAATAAGCTTGAAAAGTGGGCAGGAGCCAAAATAGATAAAGCCCTGTAGGTCATCACAAATGGATGTTTTATTCTAAGATAAACAGAATTCACTAAAAGGTTGTAAGCAGAAAAGTGGTATAATAAGACATGTATTAAATTCATTAAAACATTAAATTAACTACATTCAAATGAAATTCTGAGTGCTGCAAGAATCAATTTGGGGGCTGTGAAAGTAAAACCAGGGAGACCACTTAGGACAGTTTTGCAGTGGCCATAGTGAGAAATGGTGTCTTGGCCAAAGGAGAAGAATCATAAAGAAATAGACGAGTTAGTCGCTGCATTTTGAATGTGTAGTATATGGGGATAAAGGAAAAGGAGGTAGGAATAACTCCTAGTTTTTGCTTAATTGAGTTATTCTGTCCACATTGGTGAATTTTACCAAAATGCAAAAAAAAGGGAAGGCAAAGTTTTCGAGCACCTGCTATGAGTAATTTTTGTGGTCCCTCAGGCTAACTTAAATCTTCCTATGCTCATGTTTTACCAGACATATTTGAATATTTATTACATGACATTATAAAAACTTACCTGTTTGTTTTTTCTCTGCTAGACAGAAAGTCCTTTAAAGAGAATGACCATATCTTTCCATTTTTGCATCAGTATATCTATTAGGTCATCAAATATAAACTATTGTGGCATAGTGTTTGGTACATAGAATGAAACAATACTTGTTTGAATAACCAAGTGAATATAGAAACACCTAAGAACAGATAAGAACCAAAGTTATCACAACTACAGAAGCTTCCAATCTTCTTGCAGATTGTGTTCTTTTGATCTTTTAAGGCGAATGATTTTTTAACCAAGTATCTAAACTGCTTTAAACTTCCCAATTTCTCAAAGTCAGTGTGCAAATTATTTTAATCTCGTCTACATAAAGATAGTTTAATGTTTCCTTTTTCTGTAGTCCTTAAGTTGCAAGTTGGTCAAATAAGGTTTATTTTATAACTAAGAATCAATCAAAAATTTGGAAGCATCCATTAATAACGCCGTTAATCTCATGCAAATATTGGAGGATATTTGTAAGATTTGCTATTCATTGAATATTTTCTTAAAGAATGTTTGATGTAGGTGGACAGAGATCAGAGAGGAAGAAATGGATTCATTGCTTCGAAGGAGTCACATGCATTATATTTTGTGCCGCACTTAGTGCCTATGACATGGTCCTGGTGGAAGATGAAGAAGTGGTAAGTCTAAAAGGGATACAAGGTCAGGATAAATTATAGACCATGTGCTTTCCAGTAGAACTACCACATTGCCCAATTCAATGAAGGTCTACCAAAAAAAAGATGTTATTTCTTTTTATTCATTCATGATGCCCAACATTCACATTTTACAAATATTAATCCTACACATTCTCATTTCTTATACCAAACAGAACAGAATGCATGAAAGCCTTCACCTGTTCAACAGTATCTGTAATCACAAGTATTTTGCAACCACCTCCATTGTCTTGTTCCTTAATAAAAAAGATCTCTTCCAAGAAAAAGTAACCAAGGTGCATCTTAGTATCTGCTTTCCAGAATACACTGGTAAGTCTTTTTCTTTAGTTCCATAGTAATAAATTATTGTATAGATACATATTTTCCTATCTGGATTTTGAAATTTACTATTTATGAGGATAAGGCTAATGAACACTTTTTGAGTCATGTGTGTGATCCAAACTGGAAAGAATCTGATAAATAAAGAAAAACTCTCTCAACACTGTTTACATTAAAGCAAAGCTCTACTGAGTAAACCAGAAGAGGTTAGACAGGCCAGGGTTGGTTCTCTCTTACACATGTCAAATGACACAGCAAGGTGTATTATGTTCAACATGATAATAGGAGCACAAATTTTATTCCAAATTGTCATTACTAATGTATTACCTAATGAAATATAATAATTCTATGTAAGATCTCAGTTTCCTTCAATGTCTGAATTGTTTCCAGAGCCTTCTTCTTTTTATGAATTCCCTAGGTCCCAGAGTTTTAATGCTGATTCTTTTGGTGGCTACAAATGTCAAGTTCCATAGCAAGTTTGATTTTCCTTCAGTGAGAATTCTTTTGTGTAAAGAATGGAATTCTTTGTGGAATTTATGTGTGTGGTAAATGGGTGTTTTCTATTAATGAAATAAATGATGGAAATATTTATTATTAAAAAAAAAACCACAAATCCAGCTTCACCACTTCAGTGTGTGAGGTAGCCCGATGTTAACAGGAACACAGAATTGTGTCAAAAATAGATATTTGTGCTAGTTAATCTTTAATTATTGCTTACATTTTTCTTCTATAATTAGAAATATTTGCAATATGTTCACACATCATGTGATTAAATGTAAATATGACCTTATATTGAATATTACAAATTGAATATAGTTATAATTAAGGGCTCTATATATTTTTTTAAAAATAGGATTTTTGTCTTAGAGCAGCGGTTCTCAACCTGTGGTTGCAACCCGTTTGGGGGTCGAATGACCCTTTCACAGGGGTGGCCTAAGACCATCCTGCATATCAGATATGGACATTACGATTCATAACAGTAGTAAAATTACAGTTATAAAGTAGCAACGTAAATAATTTTGTGTTTGGGGGTCACCACATCATGAGAAACTATATTAAAGGGTTGTGGCATTAGGAAGGCTGAGAACCACTGTCTTAGAGGAAGTTTTAGTTCACAAAGA
>CAUYRH010095335.1:0-11223 GCA_963574655.1 Perodicticus potto | reverse complement strand
AGCAAAGTATCTCAAGAATGGAAGAAAAAGTATCCAATGTACTCAGCCCTACTATGAAGCTAATTTATAGCTGTCATATGAATGGTATAACCCAACTATAACACAAGAATATAGGGAAAGGGGCACGGGTAGGGAGGGGTGGGGGCGGGTGGGGCGGAGGGAGGGTAATTGGTGGGGCCACACCTACGGTGCATCTTAGAAGGGTACTGGCGAACCTTGCTAAATGCAGAATACAAATGTCTTCATATAATAATGGAGAAATTGCCAGGAGGGCTATGCTAATCAGGTTGATGAAAATAGTTAAGATTGTATATGAAACCAGCACATTGTACCCCTTGATTACACTATTGTACACAGCTATGATTTAATGATAAAGATAATAAAAAAAAATCATGTAATGAAATGAAATATTCAGGAAATAGTCTTAAAGTAACTAAAAAATTAAGCATAAAATATTTTGTTTTACACATTATGATTGGAGAAAGCTATTTTGTGGATTGGATGCAAAATCAACTAAATAAAAAATCTTAAGAAAGAGAAAAACTTGAGAGCAACCAACGTCCTCATAAGCTGTAACTGCTTAGGAACCAAGCACTTTATTCTGTAAGCAATTATGCAAAGAAATGAAATCTGATAAAGTTTTGAAACAATAGCCTCCGTGCATTAGACCTTTCTAACTGGCTGGGTTTTTAACAAATATACCATGCTGTCTACAAACCAGGAAGCAAAAGCCAGAAATTGTACAACAGTACTTTGCATTCTGGCACAATTAATTCTTTCCTTGGTTATGTGTTCACTTTATAAGTAAGTATTTGTTAATACTGAAAGGGATATGCAAGAAATAAATGCTATAGGCCCAGATCTTTGGACACATAAAGGGCTAGAGGTAAAAAATAGTGACAAGTTGAGAGAAGGCTTGAGGCAGCAGAACATTGGACTTGAAGAAGACAGTGAGATACAATTAGCTAGGCACGTTGAAAGCAGATGGTGCAAAACAAGGCATTCCAGGCTCTAAGGCCCAAGATTTACCCATTGGCAAAGAGAACTACTGAAGATCTCTGTGAGGTGACTCACTAATTTGGGTGAAGGAAGATGAGTTTGTGAGTATAGTGTAAAACAGATTAAAAAGGGACCCTGAGGCTGAGACCAGTTAGAGGCTGTTGCAATTGACTAGGTTTGGGGTGATCTGCCTTGGAATTAACATTGTCTTGTCTGGAATATAAAAGGAGGTATGTATTAGGAGTTATTCTGAAAGAAGGAAGAACAAACTAATTTGGTTGTTGAAGAATAATTCTCGAAGAAGCAAATGAACGTCTAGATTTCAAGTATGGAAGACTGGGAGAAGGAGGATATTCCTGATGGAAATAGGAAATGAGGAATGGCGTATGTGTGTATGCATTCATCTGGAACATGACAAATGGGAATTAACAGAGAGACCTCAACTAAAGGTGTCACGTATATCCAGTTAAAAATAAATAATTTGTTTCAGTCATTAAAGGAAGTAAAGGGAAGTGAGAATAAAAGGGTTAAGAGTAAGCTTTGGAAGGTGAGCAGAGAAGGAAGAGTGAAAGGAATTTAAATAGAATTATTTTAAGACACAGAAGGAACTCCATTTCTTCTGAATTAATAGGCCATACCTCCTTTTCCTTTTAAAAAAAAGTAATACAAGTATAACGTCTTTCTGGAAGCATACATTCTGTTTCAACTATTAGATCATAGATCATGAAAGCTTAGAACCAGAAGAAACCTTGATTGATACGTAAGGGTCTATTCTTTAGAACTCTCCCAGATGGGCAGAAAACTGCCATCTGGTCCATGAGTACTCATAATCTAGTTTTCAGCAATTCTTCAGTAAAAGGCTGTCAGAGGAGAAAAAAGGTCTTTTTTTATATGCTTCACAAGGACTGGGACACATCTTTCTTACTACTGTATTCTTGGTGACTAGTAACTGGCATACAGTAGGTGCTAAATATATGTTAATTTACTTTATTCATGGATCTTCACCATAACAAGTATGTTTTAAATGAATAATTTCTTTTTTAAGATCTCTGACACAAGTTTTGGAAAAACTCCCTCCCTTGCTCCTTCCCTCCATCCCACCCCTTCCTTTCTCCCTTCTTTCCTTTCTTCCATTTTTGATGATCAAAGGAAACAAAGAAAAAAATTTAGATTCATTTTGCCTACACTACTAGATTAAAAAAATGTAAAGTAGTAATTTTTAACACAAACCCAAAGCCCAAATCGCCTCGATGTTTGTTTTATTCTAATTTTTAAATAATTATATTTGAGAACTCTGAGGACTATATATTATTCTTCTTTGCCTTCTCACTTCAGATGAGGTATAATAGAAAACGTGCTGTTTGCAGAGACCTCCTTTCCTTTGCTCCAGTAAGAAATGTGTCTACATTCATTTCATGCGAGTTCCTTGTCCACAAAGACAGAGACCTTATCTGTCCTGTACACACTTTATCACAGTGCTTAGTACATAGGAGATGCTCAATAAATATTTGATAAATGAATGAATGAAAGCCTTTTTGAATTCCTGTTATCTCTTAGGCACTGTGGTAAGCATGAATATGGTACACTTAAAAAGTGTAATTTGGGGGATAATGAATGAACACCAGGACATCCAGCTAAATTAATGATAACATATTCTTAATCCCAAGCTGTGACTGTTTTTCAAAGCTCAATCCATTCCTCTGTGTATTTTGAATGATGTCTTTATTTTATTTTTTTCAAAATTGCTTTAAATAAGCCAAAAGATAAAAAGAAAAAAAAGGACAGATAGCACCGCTGTGGCTGTTAGAAATGATTTCAAATGAACTTATCTAAATTTAAACGTTGGTTACTTAACTTGGTTTTATATTCTCAAGGGTTTCCACTTTTTCTTTTGACCTAACAGTTAATTACTGTACTTTTAAAGTTTTATCTTCACTAGAGGTTTAGGAGAGCCAAAGATCTCCTCCCAGTGTAGAAATACATTGGTAGACAATGTGGTTTCTTCCTAGTGTCTAAGCTTAAGTCTTACTAATACTATATACATATAGTATTATTCCACTCTAGGGAAAAGATGTAATTGGGCACACATATTTCAATGTTCTGGCTGTAAGTCTGTCTAGACCCCTGATGAATATCCATGGGCATGCAAGAAGCAGACTTCACACTTACACTAATGAAACTATTAAAAACAAAAACAAACAAAAAAGGAAACCAAACTCTCTTATTGTACTGTGATGCTAGTGAATAAACTAGACGTGTATACACAAATGACTATGGTTTACTCATAAGTATCTGTCCTGAAATACTATAGTTACACAGTTATCTGTGTGCATCCACCTATGTTGGGGGAGGACCATCATAATGCATTCTTTCTCCCAAATCCATGCCTGTAACACTCGTAAATACATGCCCAAACATTATCCTGAAAACACTCCTGAGATTTATTACAGTTTCAGCTAAAACTCTTTTAACAATGCTAATCCTCTTCAGTTAAAATCCATTATTTTTCTAATTCTGATTTCTTTCTAAGCTGTGGCTGGAAAAAAAAACTGGTCTGAAATAAGGGTTGGAATGAGAGTTTGTGATAGGCACAGCTCTGTGGCCAAACAGCCTGGGCTTGCTGAACACAAAGACTGGCTGAATTCTCTTTTTTCTTGCATTTATTTATGTAATTTGCTTGACTTCAGGACACTTAGAAGTTAAACAGAATTTCTTGCATTTGACGTGAGGATAGATTACTGAAAAGCAACCAGTGTTAACAGTGCTCACTCTGAGTAAGAAGATAATTATTAGTTGATTTTGTGTGATTTATGGCATGGATCCAAAATCACACATCTGAGACCATCATTAATCTATGATTTTTATGTTCCTCTCTCAGAGCTTTTTTTCCTCCTTCCGTTTTATACTTCTCTGCTGATTCCTTTCTTAATCTCTGATGCCTTTTCTTATTCCCTGTTTCCCCTTTCCTTTCTTGCCCACCCTTTCCCCTCTGTTACATTTAACCTACTAGAAAGCACAAGAGACTGTGGAGGCAAACAATGCCTCAAAGTGGCTGTGCCTCCCTGCACGACAGGGGAGGCATGGTGTGAATAGGAGCCCTAGCCTACCGCCAGCTCAACACTTCTCCAGAAACATTATGCCTCTAATTTTGATGAACTTTTCCGTCAACTGGAAAGCAAGAGAGAACAAACAGCAAGTCCTTTGTCTATTGTTAAGCCTTTAAGCTTTCACCTCACTGATTTCTAAAATGCACATTGGACGTTTGTTTGTTGGTTTTCATGTTCATGCCACTGCCTCATTCTGTGATAATGGAGTCAGGTTATATCAACATTAACTTGACTTCGTAGACCCAAGTACCTTAAGGGTATCATTAATTTCAATTTAGAAAAGCAGCAATCAACCTCCTATCCTGCTTCATTTGTCAAAATCTTGAGTTTTAATTACATCTACAGACTGTTATGAAAATTGTGATGGGAGGGAAAGGGATCATAGGAAGCATTTTTTCTGCTTTTTAGGGGGGGGTCTCAAAGAGATAAGAGGAAAATAGAATTACTCTGCTTGAGTGATATAACTGGCTGCAGATTTTATCTTAAAAATAGGTTCCCTTTTCACAGCTCTCCTAATGTATCTCATGATTTGCCACAGGAACTAAAGTCAAGTGGCTCTCACCTTGCAACATCATTACATTAAATCATTTACATTCCAGCTTTAGCTATTTATTCTTGAGCTTTATTTATTCCACATTTGGAAGATATCATTCCCACAGAAATTTCCTGAGGCCATCGGAACACTCCTTTCTAGGGGCATTTTGGCCCATAAGTAGCATAATGTTCATATGGTAATTACATAATTATGCCTTCTGGTATTAGAACACAGGAGTATTCCCAAGGAACAGAAGTGGCAATTTGAAATAATTACAATGAGGTAAAATAGAACTGGTATCATTTGGAAAAAAAAAAAAAAAACAAACCAAACCCACAGCATATACAGCAGTTAGCAAATTCATACTAAAAGTTGAGTGAAGCAGGTTGAAATTTTGAAGATAAATGAAGAGAGATAAATCACCGGAAATCAAACATATTTGTCTCCGTGGCGAAACCCTTATATTTTGAGTAATAATACACTGATAGCTTTTCAGTTTGTTCTACTAAACAGATTTTTAGTGAAGACTGGGAGGGAGAACTTGGTGAAGTATGCATACAATAACCTTTAACCAAGGAAATCAAAGCTTGCTCATTAAATCCCACACCATCCTCACAGCCTTTCCAAAGCTTCCTGACCTTGACTCACTTCACAGTCAATTTGACCGCCTATCAAAGAAGCTGGTCTGCCAGGAGCCGCTGTTTCCAGCTCCCAGCTCTCCTCCTCTGGCTACTGGCTAAAAAGTGCCTTTCTTCTCTCTCACTGATGCAGAGATGCCAGAGCAGTACCAGGCCATCCTGTACAAATCAATAAACCAGAAGGTCTCATCTACTGTACTTGCAAATCCTACAACTTTCAGTCCTTTTCTCTTCTCTACCTACCAGAAGATAAGGCGCAGGTTATATGAACCAGTGCGCTTCATGGTACTGCAGTGAAAGACAGCTGATGGATTGTTTCTCAGCATAGACTCGTCAGAACTGGAGTTGAAACTTTCTGACAAGGACTCACTCAGTCTTCGCCGCCTCCCTCTGCCTTCTTTACACTCCTCTTCTCTCCCTGTGCCTCTCTCCTTTCACTCCATCTCCCCCACCCCCGAGGCTGTTTCTAAGCTCCCCAAACAGTTATAAGACTTCCCAAACGATTTCAGATATTTTCACTTCGAATCCAGACTAAAGCTGTTTTTTAATATGGCTTTACATAGTGCAGAAAACTACAAGGAAAAGAAATTCCAAAATACAGCGTGATCTTGCATAAGAGAAACAAAAGATTGAATTTCTAGGTCATCACAGAAGTAGGTACACTTCCCTGAGCAATAATCTGTGGTACTTTATAGATTCTTCCTTTCACCAAAGGAAGAAATCCTAAAATCCATCAGGATACGTGCATTGTACCTTGACTCTCTTTTTAATCCTCAAGTGAAACCAAGACAGTACAGTGTAATAAAAATGCATATAGCTCCAGGCTTTGTGCCTTAGCAAAGACAGGAAAAATAAGCTTCTTGACTTAATATGTGTACTGTGGATAATCAGTCTCTGCATTTGGGGATCTTGCTTTATAATCTCAACGTATAGCAGTGAACTCCATGTTTGCGGTGTGACAAGAATAAAGGATTTTTTTTTCTTTCTTTAAAGCACAATTTTCTCCCCACTTTTCCAAAAGAGAGACATATATCAACTTGAAAGAAACAAGTGGGAGGAGGAATCTCTTGAATTTCAGCAAGGTATTTTTTTCATTTCGCCTGAAGTTGTCAATGAAGCGAAGGCAAGGGAATGTTGGGGCTGGAGGCCGCACAAGGATGTGGCTAACCTTTGGTTTGATGGCCTTGTCAGTTCCATTCCCAGATGTTTAACCTTTCCTTCCCAGCTACTGGTTCTTAGCTGATTAATGAGTATCCCTAGGAAGATCAATGACAGCTCATAACAGGCGTCTACTATCACAGCTGTGAGTATTTGATTTTTAAGAGCAACTTTAATTAAATAATTAAGCAATTAATTACTCAAATACTGAGTGTGTTTACAAGGCACTCTGCTAGGAGAGGAAGCAGAAAAAGATAAATAAGAAAACAAGGAACCTATCTTTAGTGAATTTATGGATTCAATATTTACAAAGAAGCATGATAAAGTATCATGGGGAAGACTGTAATGTAGTGCAGCCGTTCTTTTATTTCACAGTGCATCACAACTATCTAGGAACTTTTTTTAAAAATAGAGATTCCTATGAGTAGCTGGTCTCTGCACTTTCTGACTTAGTTCATTCGGGGCTGGGGTTTGAGGTTTTGACCTTTCTTGAAAGCTCCATGAATGGTTCTGATGCACAGCCTGGTTTTGGAGCTACCCGTGCAGTGAAACGACCACCAGTTTTATGGGTCAGGAAGACCTGAGTTGGAGTCCCTTGTTAGCTATTCAACCTTTAACATCTTATCTAATAGTCTGTGGATTTTTGTTTCCCTTTCTGGTAATAGAAATACCCACTATACCAAGTAACACCACCACTAACTGTAATAAACATAATAGCAAACATCTACAGAGCATTTACTATGTTCCAAGTGCTCTTTTAAGACCTTTATAGGTACATTTCATTTACGTCTTTTCTTTTCTATTTTTTTTTTTTTTGAGACAGAGTCTCACTCTGTCACACTATGGAGAATGCTGTGGCAATATAGCTTACAGCAACCTCAAATTCTTGGGCTAAATCAATCCTCTTGCCTCATGTAAGCCTTCTCTATCAGAAGGTAAACCTGACGAGGGCAGGACTTGGTCTGTTTCATTCACTTCTGTATTTCCAGGACCCAGGTCACTGCCTGTCTCACAGTAGACATCTAGCTAAATACTTGAAAGAATGAACAGCCCTATGAGAAAAGTACTACCATTGTGACCACTTTATAGATGAGGAAATAAATGTACAGAGAATGAGATGCTGTAAAATGCATGGGTGGAGAGACGACTTCCTGGCACTCAGTAGGTACTTCTTTCTTTTCCTAGTGACTGAAATGTGCTAGAAGAAGCCTAAAAGTTATGGGAGTTGCACAGTATCTGCATCAAATTAATGAAGGAGGTTGCTTTGAAGCTGGGCCTTCAAAGTTGGGCAAGCCTTTGATGGACAAAAACAAAAGAAACATTCTGGATGGCAAGAGAAGAATGAGCAATTATTTCTGGCACTAGTAAAGACCTGGATGTGGAAGATAAACCAAGAAAGAACTGAATAATATAAGGCTGGAAATGTAGCTTGGAGTCAAACCAGAGCAGTATTTGACTGTCAGGTTTGAGTAGAGACTTCATTTAGTTGTTCATTGTGCTCCTCACCCTGGTGGCAACTACCACTAATATTTTCATATTCTACATTAATTTTTCAATAAGAAAGCATGTACAACTATCATGTATCAGTAAAAAGAAATGAGATTTCAAAAGGAACTAACATGGTCAGAGTGGTAGGTTGAGTATGAATGGGAGCATGGAGAAAGTGAAAAATAGATAAACTCCCCCAAAAACAAAGACGAGAAATGACATGGTGGGATCTGATAGGTTAAATGTCAGAGTTATCAGAAAGAAGGAGGAGTCACAGAAAGCTCAAACTTCACCCTAGGTGAGGAGAAGATGTATAAAAATCAGGAGGAACCACTGGTTTGTTGGGGGCATAGTGTGATGTGATAGTCAAATTAGTAAAATCATAAAGGATGAAATGATGGGGAAATTATGAGAGGGTTGGCAGTGAATTGTCCTTGAAGCTCCTCAATTCATTCATTCTGATGGCTAGTAAGATCTGCCTAGATGTGGGGCAGAAATAGTATATTCTACTAAACATGAGCTAAGGCATGTATTTAACAGCATCCATTACAAGGTCAACAGTCAGTAAATAAATGGGGCTGTTATTTAGTTGTGTTGAAAGGTGGGTGTTGGAGAGGGTGAGTGTGGTACCCACATCTCCAGGGAAGGTACCCTATCCACCTTGCCTCTATCTATTTATTATTTATGAGACAGAGTCTCACTCTGTTGTCCTGGGTAGAGTACCATGGTGTCACAGCTCACAGCAACCTCAAACTCCCAGGCTGAAGAGATTCTCCTGCCTCAGCCTCCCAAGTAGCTGAGACTGCAGGTACCTGCCAAAATGCCCAGATTGTTTTCTATTTTTAGTAGAAACGGAGTCACACTATTGCTTAGGCTAGTCTAGAAATCCTGACTTCAAGCATTCCAACCTCCTCAGCCTCTCAGAGTGCTAGGATTATAGGCGTGAGCCACCATCCTGGGCCACTACCTTGCCTATTTAAAAGTAAATACTCTAGCTGGCAAGTTGGGGATAGCCCAAGTGAGTTCTATAATTTATCAAAAATTGAGATGAAAGGTAGGCTTAAAAATCAATAATTTCACAAGCATTTTGAAGTGCTGCTATATACACTGTATTGTGTTTTCATCTTGTGGAGGATGGCAAAGATGGACATGAGAAATTCCTGTTCTCAAGAGCTCATGTTGGCTCGACACCTGTAGCTCAGTGAGTAGGGTGCTGGCCACATACACCGAGGCTGGTGGGTTCGAGCCCAGCCCGGGCCTGCCAAACAACAATGACAACTACAACAAAAAAATAGCTGGGCATTGTGGTGGGTGCCTGTAGTCCCAGCTACTTGGGAGGCTGAGGCAAGAGAATCACTTAAGCCCAAGAGTTTCAGGTTGCTGTGAGCTGTGATGCCACGGCACTCTACTGAGGGTGACAAAGTGAGACTCTGTCTCAAAAAAAAAAAGAAAAAAGAAAAAAGAAAAGAGCTCATGTCTTGTGGGAAGGTTATTGCACCTGGGACAAACCAGAGACTCTTTATGCTAGTCTCTGTATTACTGACCAATAGAGCAACATCAATTTCCGGAAGTTAAAGCAGTGAGGCCAGGAGCAACCTGGGAAGGTTCAGGAAAGAGGCGACATAGAACACCAGTGTCCTAGGTCAGACCAGAGTATCGGCAGCTTAGCATCTCCTGCCCTCTGAGGAGTATTTTTTTAAATAGGTATTTTGTATGCCATTAGTCACATAATCTTAATGGATTGGACGTTCCTGAGATTTCAAACAGTATCCCTCATCCTGTCGATTTTTACCTTTATTTTAGTAAGCAACAATTCATCATTTTCCTCCCATCTTTTAACCATCTCACATCTGTTTGCAAAGAGCTTTCAAAATACAGTGAACAAACTGGTTTGTTTTCTTGTCTTATCTTCGCTTGATTTTTTATGGTAGTGTGAATATAGTTAGATATAAAAGCACTGACAGATTTTGTGTTCAGATTAAAAACTGGATTTTGCATTAGGAAAAAACTGGTATTGCTATAGCTTCTATTTGAAAATGATTTTAGTGCACTGGTATCAATTTTTTTCCTAGAACTTTCCACAGTAATATAAACCTCATATGTAGAACTTTGAACATGTAGTCCTTGATCTAGGATTGAACACACATTTCACATCTTGAAGGAAACTTTTTTTTTTTTTTCAGGTTAGCTGATCATTTTATCCCTTCAGGCATTAACCAGTCTTTTTATTTTCCTAGTAACAGTTCTGGAGCTAAATTCCCTGAAGGCTAAAGCATCTGTTGGATGGTTCAAAACGTAAGTACTAAAAGTTTGCTTTTGTGGTGTTATTTTTTAGTAGAATTCCCAGAAAGAAAAATATGTTCTTGCATATGAAGGCATATTACAGTAAATTTTCATTGATTTAATTCTAATTTTGAACTTTTAGTACAGGTTGAACATCCCTAATTTGAAAATATGAAATTTGAAATGCTCTAAAACCTGAAACTCTTTGAGCACTGTCATGATGCCACAAGTGAAAATTCCACACCTGACCTTCTGTGACGGGTGGCAGTCAAGACACGGTCAAACTTTGTTTCATGCCCCAAATTATCGAGATATTAAACCCTGAACTCAGCATTATACAATTCATCCATGTAACAAAAAACACTCGTGTCCCCTAAATCTATTGAAATAAAAAATACTGTATAAAATTACCTTCTGGCTATGTGTATAAGATGTATATGAAACATAAATGAATTTCATGTTTAGACCTGGGTCCCATCCCCAAGACATCTCATTATGTATATGCAAATATTCCAAAATCCTCACCCATCCCCCATCTAAAATCCAAAATACTTCTGGTCCCAAGCATTTCAGATAAGGGATACTCAACCTATATTCCAATCTGAGCTGGCACTAACACAGGATTTCTAACATATAATTAAAAAATAACACAATACAGTAAACTTGTAGAGTAAACAAATATACAGTCCAGGGCTATTTAAACATCAGGAACAAATCAGTACTTTTGAAATAACACCTTCATAAGGCAATGTATATGCTAAACATAGATTATTCTTATTTGTTCACCAAAGGGTATTTAAATTAATTCACATGAGTGGGATCACACCTACGGTGCATCTTAGTAGGGTACTGATGAGACTTATTAAATGTAGAGTATCAATGTCTTTATATAGTGATTAAGAAAATGCTATGAAGGCTATCTCTCACAGCACGATCAAAATGTTTCTGATTGTATATGAAGCACATTCTGCCCTATGATTGCACCAATGTACACAATTATGATTTAATAAAATTA
>CAUYRH010095334.1:0-69055 GCA_963574655.1 Perodicticus potto | reverse complement strand
CTATAAATTAGCTTCATAGTAGGGCTGAGTACATTGGATGCTTTTTCTTCCATTCTTGAAATACTTTGCTAAGAATAACCCAATTATAGCACAAGAATATGGGAAAAGGGGCAAGGGAGGAGAGGGGAGGGTGGAGGTTGGGTGGAGAGAGGGTAACTGATGGAATCACACTTATGGTACATCTTAGAAGGGTACAGGTGAAACTTACTAAATAACCTTAGTGGTGAAAATTTACACATGGGTAGCAAATTTCTTTAGCTTAATTCTTCCAGAAATCACAAACCTAAGAATATACCCCCAAATAGCTTTCAGTAATACAACACATATGCACAAGGTCACTCATTGCAGCATTATGTACAACTGCACGATATTGGAAATTATCTCAAATTTCCAAACATAGGTGATAAGTTGAATAAACTATGGCACATACACAAATTGGGAACCCAGTAGCTGTAAAGAAAAATAAGGAGGATCTCTATAAACTACACAGAAGGTGATTTTCAAAGTACATTTAGTACACAAAGAAAAATGCAAGAGACTATATATAGTATGCCACCTTTGCATAACAAATAAGAGGCAATAAGAAAAACATGCTATCAGCTAATTTTTGTAAAGAGAAACACAGGAACTGTAAATCAGAAACTGACAAAACTGATCATCTATAAAGGGGTAGAAGGGAGATACAGGTTGAAAGGATAAAGGATGGAGCAATCTTTCAAAATGATACATTTCTGTGGCATAATTTTGACTTTTAGAATCTTAATATTCTATGTATGTGAAAAATAAAATTAAATCAGCAAGAATGGGAATAAAACCTAAAGCTAAATCAAACAGAAACAAAAGAACTGAACTGCCTTTGAAATGAATAACACAGATGAGAACAAGAACAAATCCACCTGACTTTTAAACATAGCACTTGAATTAAATATCTTCAGCGTAGGAAAAAGAATAAGTGAAACCAAACGTTGAACTGTTTTTAGAAGGTTTGTTTTTTATAGAGGTATGGGTCTGAAACTATTTCATGTGTATTGCCAAATTGAGCAAACGAGTAAATATGTGATCAGGAATCAGGATTCCCCTTGAAAAAGAAGGGAGATTAAAATCTGTGAAATTTTAAAGAATTATAAGTTCTTTGTTTTGTTTTAAAGATGAGGTTATTTTTCTAAACAACCACAGCAATTTGTTAAGTAAGAAATCATTAGGATTAGATTGGTTTTGAAATATACTTAGACTTAATCATAAAGAATTGGAAATACTGAACAGACCTATAACAAGTACTGAAATAGAATCAACTATACAAAATCTCTCAAAAAAGGAGAGTCTAGGACCAGATGGCTTCACATCAGAATTCTACAAAACCTTTAAAGAGGAACTAGTACCTATATTACTTTAACCTTTTCCAAAACATCAAAAAAGAAGGAATACTTCCCAACACATTCTGTGAAGAAAATATCATCCTGATCCCCAAACCAGGAAAAGACCCAACAAGAAAAGAAAACTATAGACCAATATCACTAATGAATATTGATGTGAAAATATTCAATAAGATTCTAGCAAACAGAATCCAGCAACACATCAAAAGAATTATACACCATGGCCAAGTGGGTTTTTATCCCAGGGTTCAAGTTTGGTTCAATATATGTAAATCTATAAATATACTACATCACATAAACCAACCAAAAAACAAAGACCATATGATTCTTTCAATAGATGCAGCAATTTTGACAATATCCAGCATCCTTTGTTGTTTGGAACACTAAAGAAAATAGGTACAGAAGGGACTTTTCTTAAACTGATAGAGGCCATCTACAGCAAACCCACAGCCAAAATCATATTGAATAAAGTAAAATTGAAAACATTTCACTCAGATCAGGAACCAGGCAAAGTTGCCTATTGTCTCCACTGCTTTTGAACATTGTAATGGAAGTCTTAGCCATCACAATCAGGCAAGAGAAGGCGATCAAGGGTACACAAATAGGGTCAGAGGAGATCAAACTTTCACTCTTCATGGATGATATGATTTTATACCTGGAAAACCTCAGGGACTCAACTACAAAACTTTTAGAATTGATCAAGGAATACAGTAGCGTCTCAGGATACAAAATCAATACTCACAAATCAGTAGCTTTTATATATACTACTAATAGTCAAGCTGAAAAAACAGTCAAGGACTCTATTCCCTTTACAGTTATGCCAAAGAAGATGAAATATTTGGGAATTTACCTAACAAAGGATGTGAAAGATCTCTATAAAGAGAATTATGAAACTCTGAGAAAATAAATAGCTGAAGATGTTAGCAAACGGAAAAACATATATGCTCATGGCTAGGAAGGATCAACATTGTTAAAATGTCCATATTACCCAAAGCAATTTACATATTGGTATAATCCCTATCAAAGCACCACTGTCATACTTTAAAGATATGGAAAAAAATAGTACTTCATTTTACATGGATTCAGAAAAAACCTCATATAGCCAAGACATTACCTAGAAATAAAAACAAATCATGAGGAATCATGCTACCAGAATTCAAACTATGTTATAAATCTGTAGTGATCAAAACATCATGGTATTGACCCAAAAGTAGGGAGGTAGATGTATGGAACAGAATTGAGAACCAAGAGATGAACCCAGACACTTATCATCAATTGATCTTTGATAAGTCCATCAAAAATATAAATTGAGGGAAAGATTCCCTATTTAACAAATGGTACTGGGAGAATTGGCTGGTGACTTGTAGAAGACTGAAACTGGACCCACAACTTTCACCATTGACTTTCACCATTGACCAAAAATTGACTCTCACTGGATAAAAGGTTTAGACTTAAGACATGAAACTATACAGATTATTGGAGAGAGTGCAGGAGAAACACTTGAAGAAATTGGTTTGGGAGAATACTTTATGAGGAAGATCCCCCTGGGCAATTGAAGCAACACCAAAAATACATTACTGGGACCTGATCAAACTAAAAATCTTCTGCACAGCCAAGAACACAGTAATTAAAGCAAGCAGACAGCCCTCAGAATGGGAGAGCATATTTGCATATTTGATAACCATAATACACAGAGAACTCAAACTTATTAATAAGAAGAGAATAAGTAATCCCATTTCATTGTGGGCAAGGGACTTGAACAGAAGCTTCTGTGAAGAAGATAGGTGCATGGCCTACAGACACATGAAAAAATGCTCATCATCTTTAATCATTAGAGAAATGCAAATTAAAACCACTTTGAGATATCATCTAACTCCCATAAGAGTGGCTCACATAACAAAATCCCATAACTACAGATGTTGGTGAGGATGTGGAGAAAAGGGAATACTTTTGTACTGCTGGTGGGAGTGCAAGCTAATATGTCCCTTTTGGAAAGAAGTATGGAGAATAATCAGGTATCTAAAAGTAGACCTGCTATTTGATCCTGCAATTCCTCTACTAGGTGTATATCCAAAAGACCAAAATCACTTTATAACAAAGATATTTGCATCAGATTGTTCATTGCAGCTCAATTCATAACAGCCAACTCATGTAAGAAGCAAAAGTGCCCATGAGTATATTAATAAATTATGGTGTATGTATACCATGGAATATTATGCAGCCTTAAAAAAGATGGAGAATTGACTTCTTTTAAGTTTACATGGATGGAGATGTAAATTATCCTACTTAGTAAAGTATCTCAAGAATGGAAGAAAAAATATCCAATGTACTCAGTACTATTATGAAACCAATTTACAGTCACTCACACTGTCATATGAAGAATAGATCACAACTATGGCCCAGGATGAAAGAGGGAGGACGGAGGGCTGAGAGGGGAGAGGGAGGTCAGATCCAGGGAGGGTGAATGGTGAGATCACACTTATGGTAAATAATGCAAGGGTACATGTCAGATCTATTAGTATAGAGTATAAATGTCTTAACATAATAAGTAAATGTGATGAGGTATATATTAACCAGTGTGATGTAAGCATTCCTAATTCTATATGAAATCAGCACAGTGTACCCCATAAATGCATTAATGTATACATGATCTATGTGTTTATGATTTTTAAAAAAAAGATCCAATGCACTACAGCAATAAAAAAATAGACAAATATCAATTAGTTTTTATGATAACCCTGTTCATTCTCTTCCAGCATTTTGTTGCTGCCTCTGTTGGAGGACTGCTTTAATTATGGCTCTATGTATGTTTGTGAAAAAGAATAGGTATTTGGTTATAGGTATTTTAAAGATTCTGTTTGCATTTTTTTTCTTATTTCAGTTACAGTGCTCAAATTCAAGCACTGCTCAAAAAATGCTCAAAAAGTCATAGCTGTGCCCCCAGCTAACATCCCCTGAGAATTTGAAGCTGCTCTGGGCCTCAGTGCCAATAGAAGGCATGTGCATAGTTGATGTTGAGTAATTCTACCACCCATCACACAATCTTTGATCCAACCAGCAACCATGGCCTCAAAAGTAAATTCTTTATCAATTCTGCCAAGACAAATGTGCATTTGCCTTAGGAAGGTTTTTGCCAAAAGCAGGACATGTTGGTGAGAAACTCTGATCAAATCATCATCCCATTACCATTATCATCATCATCATTGTCATTATCTTGGGGTGAGAGACAAGAAAATCTTGTGTTAATGTGATACATTCCTTGGGTATGAGGAGTATTTCTAATTTCTTTTCCCCATACCTAACAGATCCTTGTGCCTTGAGATCTTTTAATATGCATATTTGAAGACCGGTGGTAATAATACAGCTCAACTGATGTGCTGCAGTAGTACGTAGCTCCAACTAACTCTTACAAAGTGACAACCGACCTATGGAGGAACATTCCAGTCCTTAATTATTATGAATATAGCTCTCTATGTGATTTATTTCTGAAGCCATTTCAAAGGGCAGTAAACTTTCACTATAGGTCAATTAATGCCATATTAATTGTAGTTATTACATTGCCCCAATTGACTTATTTCATATTTGCAAGGCTGCAAAGAAGGGGAGGAAAAGACAACAGAATAAACCATTCCTTTTAAGCTGCTCTAATGCCCCATCTTCCTGGAATTGCATTCAGAGTAGGGATTTTGCATGAAAGGGCTTCAGGAAGTTACAAAACCCCTTTACATGGCCTGTTGGATCTATGTACAATTTCCAGCATTACCCAGAATAAATACCAGGAGACTGGTGTGGTTTATACAAGAGTTTATAGAGAAAAAAAATCCACCCACCAGCTCTCATGCTGAGGATTACAACCAGGTCCCTGCTGCCAAGTTCTGTGTTTAGGTAAAGCATGAGAAAATCTGCCATTTTTAAAAAGTCACACAAGGGTTTCTACAGTAAGGAGCGGTAAGAAGCTGACAGCTTTTTATGCATAAAAGGCAGCTGTTCCTTCTCAGGTAATATTATTAATAAACCCTAAGGTAATGTTTGCTCTGAAATATGTCTAATTGAAATAATTTACTCTGACCCTTAGAGAATTATGAAACTGTTTTCATCATGTTCACACACAGCAAAATAATTATGAGATGCCATATGGAAAAGCCATCATGTGGTGGATGTCTTTCTGAATCTATACTTTTGAAATGTTTCCCACAGATAAATCATATAGCTAATTTACAAAGTAGAGGTGAGCAGTCTCTTTCCACGTAGAGATTTGATGTGAAATGTTTGCAGTTCCAGGATATTAACAGGGGCGTTGACATCAGTAATTACTAGCGCTAGAAGATGTTTTCCACAAAGTATTATAAAGCAATACTTAGTTATACAGAGAGGGAAAAAAAGGCATGGGGCTTTATACACAGCACATGAAATATGTAGGTACTGTCAGTCTCAGAAAACAGTGTGGGCACATTGGTGACTGAGGTACTTTTTGCCTTTAGCATAAAATCTGTCTGGAAAGTTCCAGCAGTTTCCACTGAGATAGCACATTTGGCAAAATGAGGCTGAATGTGGTATGTGAGGACTTTCGGGAAATCTTGTCAGCTTTCACAGGGAAAGGTCCAAGTGTTTATGGGAACTATGAAGTGGTGTTGGGTGGCTCTCAAAGGGATCTGTGGGGTCACTGGGGACAAGTATTTGAAAGCTTTTTGATTGAAGCTCTTCTGAACTTATCAAAATGGTTAAAAGTCTGGCTGTGAGTCTCATGAGAGCAGACTTTCTTGTGAAATTTCTGGTATGGTGCTTTCCGGCTGGGGTGAGAAAATCTTAGTAGGACAGACTTTCTCATCAGATTTTAATTCTTGAGATCCATGTCCCTGCTAAACCCAGGAAATGGAGAATCACAGGAAACAGGGCTTTACTTTTCAACCTCTGGGAAGTTAAGATCAGATTTCTCTAGAGTTTCAATTGTTTAACTAAATCAACTTGCCTAATTTCCTGACCGTTTTTCCCTCCCCACCACCGTCAAAAAAAGTGGGGTGCAAGAAAAAAAAAAAAAGAAAAGGCAAAAAGAAAAAAAACAAACAAGATTTTGAAAAAGAGTATAATTCATTTTCCCCTAGGTTTGCAGTTTCTCCAGACTTCCATTGAGCATAAAACCTCAACAAAGTGGTAAATAAATTACAGCTTGTTAACCCTGTTGTACTTAAAATACCTAGTCTGCTTTTTTCCTACCTATCCCTCAGGGATATCAGAAGCCTTTTTGACCTCTGATTGTCACAGTTATTTGAGGGATCTTCGGTCCCCACTGCCCATTATTGGATTTCAGAGAACTTGGTCACAGAGGCAACAAATGAGCATTGCTTCTTCTAACAGCTTATTTGAGCCAGTCACTGGGATGTGGAGCAGGAGTCCTGGTCAGTTAGTGTCGTCTCACAATTAGCTAATAGTTGGCATGCTGAAATCCTAGCTGCAGTCCCCCTGGGTCCTTGTAACAGACTCCTATTTGTCTACAGCCTCATCTTGCTTTGATTCCCAGAGTTCAATTATCCTTAAATTTTTAAAGAAAAACAAAATTCTCTAAAAGCCCGTAGAGGAATACATGATCCACAGATATTTACAAGGTTGTTTTAGAAATGCATGCCAGAAATTTTTTCAGTTTTCTGAAGTTGTAGTTCTACCTTTCAAAACAAAACATAAGATTTAAAAAAGAAATAGCGAAATGCAAAACTGGAAACCTGACAAAATGATGAAACTGCTGCTATTTTCTAATATATTTCAGGTCAGATCCTTGTACTTCCCATCTTCAAACAACTGCCAAACATTCGTTTTGATATCTATTAGACATCTGTGATATTGGTGAGCATGATTTCTAATTATCGATTGTCCTAAAATAAAGGTAACTTTTTTTTCCCTGTGACTTATAGTCTATGATACTGTAGTACAGCCTGCGCATGAACCAGAGATTTATTGCACACTGGATTCACACAGCAGACTGAGAGAATAGATGAAAGGTAAAACGTCTTGGTTGGTCGAGGGGTTTCTCCTTTATGCAACTGTCTTTTTTGTGTGGTGCTTGCAGTCTGATTAAATTATGTGCAAAAGATTGTTGACCAAGCTTTGTCTTTAACAGTTTCCCATAATATGTATGCCTCCTAGGGAGCTTTTCTCAGCTCAGGTTATTTTCATCAATGTTTTCAAACCAAAAAAAAAAAAAAAAAGAAAAGAAAGGTCTTTGCAGTAGAACAGCAAATTCCCACATTTTATCCTTTATCTCACTGTGACAGCATTTATATTTCTTCTGCTATCTGAGCCAAGAACAACTGGATTAATGAGGCTGTTTCTTTTTCATAAGTGTATTATATTCTTTCTTTGACCTTTTAAGCATGGGAATCTTTAGTTTCATAGGACTGATTAATTAAGGATGGGAATTCTCCACCCTCAGGCTTCATGTTGCCCTACTTCTCATCACATTTTCCCCCTAAATGGCCAGGCTTCAATGAGAATGGTACATTCAGCACCCATGTGTGCACACACTTTAAACAATCTTGCCCACATTAACTGGAAATTTAGTGTCCATAGCAAAAATATAATAAAAAGAACAGCCGTAAGCTTTGATTCTCATGTTATGTCACATTCCACAAACTTTTTGGAAAACATTACCGTGAAAAGGTCATATAAATGTGTGAAGTCTAAGGAAGGCAATTTAACATCTGATTTCCATTTCAGAAACATATCAGTGATATTTTCATGTTTTCCCACCCATTCTTGTTTATTAATATTATAGTCCCTGATTACCAATGCTGTTTTTATATGTGAATGGCTGGTAACTATTTGGGAATAGAAACATAAGAATACGGCTAAATTAACAAAGCTAGAGACTAGTGCTTCTTTATCTCACTCAGCAAGGCACTAAAATAAAAATTCACTTTGTAAATTTTTATTTTTGATTCTAGAATCTCTTTCTGAGGTCAGTAGTTATTTTATTCCTATTTTTAATGTGATGAAATTTAGCTGAGACTAAGAAGACTTGATTATTTCCTAAAAGAGAATGTTGAGAAGGCAGTTTCTCAGCACAGCTAAGTGCACCTGGATGTTGCATAATTAGGCTTCCCATTGTCCTCAGCAGCAGAGCGAGGGAGTGAACACTGCCTCAAGGCTTTCCTCTTTAGGGTCTCACTCATTTTTTGCCATCTCAGAATCGGGTAAAATCTTTGGTAAACGTAAAACAGTCAGCAAAATGATTTTATTCTATTGGAGTAGAGTTGAAGCAGAAACATGTTGAGCAGTTCCATTTTTCCCCCTGTTGGACAAGAATAGCCAAAGGAGGGGCTATCTAACCATTCATAAGTTAATTGTAAATGAAAAGGTTCAGTTTCTCATACAGTTTATTCTCATACAACAACTTCGTTCTTCCTATGCAACTCAAAACACAAAAGATATCCTCATACCTTTCCGCAAAAAGGGCAAATGAAGTCTCATGCCTCACCGTTCACTCTCAAAGTTGAAGGTGTCAAGTGATAGAATCTTCTTTTCATTGGTCCTGGTTTGGTTCCTCAGCATATGATGACCTGCAAATTAAAATGCAAATTTAACCACCAGCAACACTTTCCATGTACATAGAAAAGAAAACAGAAAGGATAAAATATAAATAAATTGTTGGGGTTTTTTGTTTTTTGTTTTTGGCCGGGGCTGGGTTTGAACCCACTACCTCCAGTATATGGGGCTGGTGCCCTACTCCTTTGAGCCACAGGCGCTACCCTAAAATAATTTTTTAAAATATAATAACAAAAGTAGGCAGAGCTAGTATAGTCCTCACTCTGTCTCTGATTTGGATGATACTTCTTTCACTCACCCTTTTGAGTTTATCTTAGCCTCGACCAGAACCTCAGGTGCTCAGGGTTCTGCATCTGGCTGGTGACACAATGTGTCCTAGTGGTTTTGTCTTAATTGGATAGCTGCTTGTGGTTTTGACTTCTGGACCTGGAAGTAGTAAGTGCCGATCCCAGTGAATCCCATCATTTCGGCAAACCAAATTTCTGTTGGTAACCAGGATCAATTCCCACACCCTCTTCTTTGGCTGATGGTTCAGTGGCAGAAGCCCAAACTAATCAGGTGGTGGCTTCAACTTGTAATTCAATGGAACAATTCTTGTATCATTAAGGAAACTGACACTTCTAAATCTGCAGAGTATGAAGTTCCAAGGAAAGAAAGCAAAAATGAAGCAAATATAATATTTGGTGTATTAGTGAAATAGTAGCTTCGTCTACCTGTTTGTTCTGAACCTATACATACTGACCATGGGACAAGTAGCCTCTGGTCTCATGTTCAAAGCACCAACATTCACAGGATGTGGCCTCCCAGCTGACTGTATAACTGAATCATCAGCAATTCATTTCGTTATTATTGGGGCAGTTACTTTCAGGCAACCGGTAGTACATTGCAAGACAAGTGAATTTCATGGGCATAAATTCCTTTCTGCACCTTTTCCCATGAAACACCTTGGTTCCAATGTCTTATGGGATGCTATGGAAATGAACAGGGTATTGCCATTCATTCCTAGATGATAGTGTTGCCAGAAGCACAGAAAACCCATTTATAGAATGGGTATTTGCCTAATGAAGACAAATTGCTGCTTCTTCCAAAATGGTCGAGGCCCATCGTAATCATCCTGCTACCAGTCAGCTGCTGATTCCCCGGAGGATGATGCCCCATCAGGTGTTAAGCACTGGCCACTGAGAGGTGGTGGAAAAGTGGAGGGAAAGGCAGTGCCACTGAGGCCTTGCATTGCCTCTGTCTGCATGATGGCACCTTGTACATGGGCCTGTTGAAGAAGCACTGGAGTGTCTAGAGAAGCACACGGCCTGATAGACGGTGTACTAATTATTTTTTCAGCGTGGTTATTGGGAACTTCCTAACCAATGGATGTCTGTCACTGAGCATTTCACTTGGAGTAAAAGCAGTCATGCCTTTGTCAATATTCTATGGCTCTTCTAATTCCTGGCCAACCAGCCAACCAACAGCTGCTGCCTATGTAGCTGTCTGAACTTCAGGCCATTTCTCTTCCTGGACATTTTAGATAATAACACTTACTATTCCAAGTTTTGCTCAGGAGAGCGGGCACTCTTTCATCACATTCCTTTAAGGCCACCTTTAAGGAGGGCTGCTGCACTCTGGCAATCCATGCCTGGCTGGTGCCAACATACCACATGAGTCCTCTGTAATTGCATCTGAGTTTTTCTACCTCAACTGAAACGGTCATAGGGACTGCCTCATAAGTCGCATCTGAGGACTGACAGGCAGTGAGAGTGACTGTGCGGGCTACCTGATCTGAAAGTGAAATCAATTTTATTTGACTCTTAAAGGACTGCCTCTCTGTTCTGCTATTGGATTTATTTATCTGCTCAGTTATCACATCGTAGGGGGTGTTGGGACATTCTGGGCTTGGAATAGCTTTAGTGCTTCACTAAAACAGCATGAATATTGTTTTTAGGACCTGGGAATTGCCTAAGTAAAGTATCCTCTTTGAAACCCTTAGTAGGTCTGCATGTATTGACTGCATAGAAATCTGAAGAGTTCTTTAAAAAGTGGGCAGTTGTTACCTCTATTTGTTAAAGTGACCATAGCCAGGACTTCGAGGGTGGAATCTAGCCAGTCAGGCTTCTAGTAGTTTCCTTCTTAGTTCCAATTTCATTTCAGTAAATTTCCAGTGTCTCTGCTATTGCTCAAAAAGTTATCTTGGGGCAGAGAATTTGTATTTTGTAATTCCAGAAATTATGAGAATCACTTACTCTGGTCATTTTTCAACTGATGACCTGACCTTCGCCCCTGTATGCGCCCAGAAGGCAAACTTGGAGCAAAGCTTTGTGTGTTTCACACAGGACTTAACTGATGGTTCTAAGGGGGACCTGTATCTACCAGGCTCCTTAGTGTAAGCCACAGACAAGGTCTGGAGCTATTAGAGACTACTGAAGAGTTCACTTGGGCCAGAGAACCAGCTTAGGACGACATTCCTTAGAATAACTAGACTCACACCATAGTCGTCACTTTGCTGCCACCCCTCCGTCACCACTGAAGATGAGGGTACGGGATTCCAGGCCCCTCTGGGAGAAGTATTGCACATTAACATCATGATGTGTTTTCTTTCTTTCTTTTTTTTTTTTTGAAACAGAGCCTCAAGCTGTCACCCTGGGTAGAATGCTATGACATCACAGCTCACAGCAACCTCCAATTCCTGGGCTCAAGCGAGTCTCCTGCCTCTGCTTCCCAAGTAGCTGGGACTACAGGCGCCCACCACAACACCCGGCCATTTTTTGGTTGCAGCCGTCATTGTTGTTTGGCGGGCCCAGGCTGGATTCGAACCCGCCAGCTCAGGTGTACGTGGCTGGCGCCTCAGCCCATTGAGCCACAGGCGCCAAGCCATGATGTGTTTTCTTTGAGGATCTTTTCGTACATGTACGTTTTTATCTCTGTCCAAATGGGATTTTGTTTTTAAGGTTAGCAATAGATCATAAAAATTTTATTCTCATGACCAGAAAGAAACACTGTTCAATAATACAATTTATAGTAGTACATAGTAGACCATTAATAGATCTACCATAATTTACTTAACAAATCCCAAATCATTTGTGTCCTTTCTAAATTTTATTATCTTACACAATGCTTTCATGAACATCTTTCCATTTGCATTTCAGAGGATGAATTACTATTTCAGAAAACATGGTGGTGGTTTTTAAGGTTTTTTTTTTTTTTTTTTTTTTTTTTAGTTGCAGCTGCCATTGTTGTTTGGTGGGCCTGGGCTGGATTCGAACCCGCCAGCTCAGGTGTACGTGGCTGGCGCCTTAGCCCATTGAGCCACAGGCACCGAGCCTTTACGTTTTTTAATGAATATTGCCAAATTGAAATTCTGAGAGTTATGTTGAAGGACAGGATAAATGCCCAAGGCACTATTTTGAAAAATAATCTGTGACAGAAAGGGAGGAGGCTAAAATTTTCTTTGTTCTCTTTTTCCCCACTGTATTCTACAGAGTTTCACTTATCTGGGTTCAATTTCTAATCCCAACTTTACCTTATTTTAACATGCTTGTTATAAGGACTAAATTAGCTACTGCATAAAATTGTTACCACAGGTCTTACACAAACTAAAAGCTTTGCAAAGTTTAAGTATTATTTTTATTAGTAATCTGTTTTACTCATTCATTTCATCATTATTAATCAGCTTTCATTGTTACAATGTTATTTCTTTGTTATTTTTCAATGGCTTCTGATATTCACAATATGTGCATAAGAAATTTTACTATTGGGGAACACTGAAGTACCAATTTAAATGATGTTATTCAGTTGAAACAATTATTGATGTAGAAATAGTTTTTTTCTCTAGCTACTAGATTTTATATTATCCTTAAAGTCTTTCTAGATAAATTAACAAAGTGATCTCTCAAATTGCTAAAGATTATTTTCACTATATTCTTAGAAGTATTTAGGATAAAAATATATTTTAAATTCAACTTGACAGAAATAATTTGTCACAATTACGTCACCAACTCATATATATATATATATATATATATATATATATATATATATATATATTACATATATACCATCTTGACTTAAAGTAACCTAAAGAGGAAATTTGTAGGTTTAGCAAATCCCTTCTAGTAACACCCACAGAACTGAAATCTTATCCCATTTCTTGGTGGTCTTCTACCCATCCAAAGCTCCTGAGGACCATAAAAACTATTGGTTCCTCTCCTAAAGTGTTGTAAAATATATTCTGTGAGACCCAGGGGAAAATCTTTCTGAGACTGAGCATTCCATGGAGACTCAATATTCCATATTCTGAAATGCAGCTAGGAGTGGAAATGGATTTATTTCTTAGGATCTTTTTGCTCATAATTAGGGCTATAAAAAATGGAGTTCAGAAAGTGAATGAAATATAATTGAAAAGAAAAGTCTTGATTTTACATATAAAATTTCTTTACCAGATGGGTGAAATAGGGTAACTTAAGACAGTACTTAATATGAAATTGCAATGATGAACTATGAAATACGAAACTCTGTCACCCATAGTTATAATAGTTTCTAGAAAGAAGGTTGTCATATATTGCTAATATGTTCACACATTTAACAAATGTGAGTGTGTTCTTTATATATAAAGCATGAGAACTTACACGTCATCCAATGTTAATATTAATAAAGATTCAGTAACCACTGATGACAGTAATGATGTTGGTAACCACAAGGCTGAGGTTTTTTACCCCTGTTTTCTCCCAGTTCTGTTGACTTTCTTTAATTTCTGAAAAATTCAATCTTTACTTGATGTGCTAAAAAAGAAAGGCTTTAATATTTAATGTCATATTAATCACTCATTTACATATAATCTATCTTGTTCCAAGAAGGGTTTATGACCAATATGTTTCTATTTGTTATGTAGAATTCTTTAACAGTTTGGGGATTGGCCTAACAGTAGTGTCTTCCATTTTTCCCTTTACTAATTGGGAAAAATTGCGATTTCTTTCTTTCCTTTCTTTGAAGTTATTATATATCAAGGACATTCCTTTGTGTACTCAATTTACTATTGGTATGAAATTCATAGTTTTTAGCAACATTTAATTTGGGATTGGGTCACAGTGACATAGATGTAGTCATCATGCTGACATTGGCTTCATTAGACCTTTCTGTATGTTTGGAAAACCTTGTCTCTGTGTCTTGAGTTTGAAGTTCTATTTCAGCAGAGAAAGCCCATTCTTTTGTTATGAATGCAAGACTCATGTTAACTATATTCCGGAGGAAAGGGAAGGCAGTAATAGTTTTTGAGCATCTACTATATGATTTTTTTCCTGTCTTCTCAGTAATTCTCATAGCACTCCTTTGTTTTATTACTTTATCTGTTTTATATTTATTTATTATTTTTATTTATTCATTTGTTTATTTTTGAGACAGGGTCTTGCTATGTTGTCTGGCTAGAGTGCAGTGGCATCATCATCGCTCACTGCAACCTCCAATTCCTGGGATCAAGCAATGATTCTGCCTCAGCCTCCAAGTGGCTGGGACTGCAGGTACAGGTCAGCACGCCCAGCTAGACAGTCTCACCATGTTGCTCCGGCTGCTCTAGAACGCCCAGCCTCAAGTGAGCCTCCTGCTTCCGCCTCTCTGAACGCTTGAATTATGGGTATGAATCACAAGCCTTATTTCTCCATTTTAAAGTTGAGTAGCAAAGGTGTATGTAAGGTTAATTGGTCAAGCCAGGATTTTAATCTAGCTTTGCCTTCATCTATTCAAACAACAATCATGTATTATATTGCTATGTCATACACCTGATGATGTAACAAAAGATGTTGGAAGTTATGGAAGTGTTACAGTGGCAGGGTCATAAAGTTACTTTCTATTTTGCTATCCTGTTGCTGAAACTATTTTAGGCATTTTCCTTGGTATTTCTCCAAGATTAGCATCCTGATGTAGTAACATTAAATTTAATTTACAATTGAATGAAGCACAAACTAAACAGCAGCTGCCAGAAACACACTGATTGTATCTACACTGGCATTGTCATCAACAGTGACAAGGTTTTGCATAACCTGGTTTAGACTGAGAATCTGTAGGGCTTGGAATAATCATTGTGGACACAAGGCAAATACAAGCTGGCCCTTACGCCAGTGTGGCCATAGTCAGAAGTAGGTTTTTGTGAAACTAATTATGTTAATCTTCTAAGATCCTGGGAGAGTTCTTGGCAATGATCTTCCCATCCCCTATTTCTTCATCTGTAAAAGCATATGATTTTATATTTATTTTCTTCATGAACATATACCAAATTGTATAAATTTTAGGCTGAACTAATTACTTATAATTCATCTCTGGTTGCAGTAATTTTCAAAAGAGTGACCCAGTCCCATAACTTAGTCTTTAGCCGCCTCTCATGTTTCCTGGGCCATCCCTACACCCTAGCTGTGGGTGGCTCTCCTTGGTAATCACCTGGACCGCCTTAGGATCCAGCGGAGAAAGCTTACACCAGTGCAGCAGGGAAACTCCAGGGCCTTGTTCCTGGTATAAGGGTTGCATCTATTTGGATTGATCATTCCTTATACAGGTAGCTGAATATTTTGTCTTTTTTTTTTCTTTGAGATAGACTCTTACTATGTCACCTTAGGTAGGGTGCTGTGGCATCACAGCTCACAGCAAGCTCAAACTCTTGGGCTTAAATGATTCACTGGCCTTAGCCTCCCAAGTAGCTGGGACCACAGGCACCTGCCACAACACCCAGCTGTATTTTGGTTGCAGTTGTCATTGTTGTTTAGCAGGCCCTGGGCTGGGCTTGAAGCCACCTTCTGTGTAATGGCCAGTGCCCTACTCACTGAACTATGGGCACTGAGCCAACGGCTGAATATGTTGAATAGCACCACATGTAAATCTGAAGATCTGTCTGAATTTCAAAGCTCTCATAGCTGCTGATAAACAGTTTTACAGCAACTTCAACTTTTTTGTCAGCATCCAATTCCTTTGATTTACTAAATTGGTAAGACTTGAATCCATCTAAAAGCCCAGCATTCCCTAGGTAATTAAGCCAGCTCAGTTAAATTTATAAATCAAATAACCATTTAATTCATGGCATTTGTTACATGGGGATTCTTGTCATTTAGGATCTTTGTGGGGAGGGAGAAGTAGGACTGGATGGTGGCTAAATCTTCCCCCTTAATGTTCTTTCTTCAACTAGACTGCATTTTAGAAAATAGTTGTTCTCTTGCATGCTTCTCATTTCTGACCCCAAGGATTCATTTTAAGGTCGGTATTACTAAATAATTATTATTATTTTTTGAGACAGAGTCTCCCTCTGTTGCTCTGAATAGAGTGCCATGGCGTCATCATATTTCACAGCAACTTCAAACTCTAAGGCTCAAGCAATCCTCCTGCCTCAGCCTACTGAGTAGCTGAGACTACACTCGTGTGCCACTAGCCTCAGCTAGTTTTTCCCTTAGAGACAGGGTCTCGTTCTTACTTAGACTGCTCTCAAACTCCTGAGCTCAAGCATCCACCTGTCTCGGCCTCCTAGGGGGTTAGAATTATAGGTGTGAGCCACCGTGCCCAGCCAATAATAATTATATTTTTAAATAGACAAAGTCTTATTTGAAGAACAGATGGATCCCAAATTGGATCAATCATAAATCATTCATTCATGCCATGTGAAAATCATTGGTAATTAATGGCTCTCTTTTATTTATATTAATCAATTAACTAACTATTTGCAATAGCAGGAATGCTCATGAACCCACTAGTCAACCTTGGAACGAGAGCCTTCTCAAAACCTAGGCTGATTCCATGTTTTGTTTTGTCCGGGATATTCCCAGGTTACTGGTATTATCCTTGTGTAACTATTCATAGTGCTCACTTTCACTCCCAAATCTGTCCTGGTCTCAATGACATTATTTCTTGGCCCTGGCCACCTTCCTGTCTCACCCCTCTGCCTTACCTCAGAGGAAAATGTTATCTTTAATGCTGCATTTACTATTGTTTGGTGTTCATTTGTTTCTTTTTGTCACATACATGTATACGCCTAAACTTTATGATGCTTATTTTAAACTTTATAAAAAAGATGTCATACGATACTTCTCTTCTGAAATTTTCTCTTCCCCAGTCAACATTACGTTTCTAAGATTTATTTGTGTTGTTCTGTTTAGATGTAGTAGTTCATTCACTTTCATTTTCCCTGCTATATTATATGCCATTGTGTGAATGTACTTCAATTTATTATTCTCAGGTGATTGTTGTCTAAATTGTTTGTAATTTTAAGGTACTATAAGCAGTTTTCTTCTGAGAATTCTGGCACAATTCTAGAAGCTGCTTCTAAGGATTTCTGTTGGAGATGTATGTGTACGTATTTATATAATATACATACGTAGAATAGGTGCATGTGTGTGGATGTACACATTTTGTGTGTGTGTGTGTGAGAGAGAGAGAGAGAGAGAGAGGGAAAGAGAGGAGAATTTCTATAGGGTAAGGGAATGTTCAATTAAAAAATTACAAAGCCACTGGCCCTTCTGAAGTACTGGCATTCTCTTTTGTGATCTGAGTGCTGATTATAGACTGTGTTGTTTGGGAATATTCCGAGAGCTATACAGCTATGTGCAATTTTGTCATCATGTTATTATTAAATAAAAGATTTTTAAAAAATTGTGCCAAATTATTTCCTAAAACGATTTTACCAGTTTATATGCCTAGCAGAAATATGCTTAACATACACCTTTAAAGGAAATTTTAAAAGAGAATATAAACTTATTAACAATTTTACAAAAAAAAATTTCTTTAAATTTTTATGTCTCTTACCATTTTGCTCTATTAAATTCTTGTTTGAGATTAGAGGGTAGAATGAAGGCTAGTTAGATAAAATTGCAGCTCATTGAACATGTCTGCAATGAATATTTGCTAATGAAATAATAGATTAAATTTCATCTGTTTGCTAACCACATCTAATGAAAATGATTGAGTCCTTTTTCACCAAATTTGGATCTCTGTTTAAGACCTCAAAACATAGTTTACTTGCCATACAATGAACTCCTCTTATAAATCATGCAGTTTTGCAAAGAGATATGCATTTCCAGAGCAGCTCATGTGGTGCTAGTTAGGAGAAAAATGGCCTAGAAATGTAGGCATTAGTGACAGACAGAAAAGCTCCAAGTGTAATGACCCAAGGCAGATGCTTTAAATGGATGACCCTGACAGGTGGTTGGGCAGCTTCTTATAAGGTCTCTCCTTGACTCTCGACTCCTTGAGTTTCTTCACTCTCTGCTCTTTTCCTCTTGGGACCCTGTCTTCCTTGGTTTATTTTTCTGCCTCTTTGTCCTGTTGGTAATCCTTCCCAACTCTGTCCTGGGCCCCCTTACCTTCTTCCTACCTTTCCCTAAGGGGACTATTCCAGGCCTGTTTTCCAAATGCTTTCCACAGGGGGCTGACTCCCCAATTGCCCTTGCCCAGCAAATCTCTCTTCTGGGCTCCAAGTGTTCTAGAAGACACTTCCATTTTTCAACCTCAGAGGCAGTTGAAACTTCCCATTCAAAGTTCCTTTTCCTGCTTAGTCTAGTCTCTTTCTCCCTTGTATTTTTCCATTTCTGTAAATGGAAAATCATCTACCTAGCTGTTCAAGCCAGATGCCTCATATTACATTAGATTCCTTTCTCTCTCAAGCTCTGTATCAAATTCATCATCAATTCCTAAAGATTTAATGTTTCAAATATACTTCAAGCCTGCCCACGTCTTTCCACGTCCACTGCCATCCTCAGTCCTCGCTGTGTCCTTTCTCACCTGGATTAATGAATTTTCCTCCTTAGTTTCCTTACTTCTATAGTTGCTCTTTCCAACCCATTATTCACTCTGCAGCCAGAATAGTCTTCTTAAAAGGTAAATCTGGTGATGCCACTCCCTGGTTTAAAACGCTGAATGGCCTCACAGTTTAGGCAGCGTAAAAGTTCAATACCCTCATCATAAACCATAAGGATGTACCTGACCAGGCTCCTGCTGAACTTCCCAGAATCTTTTTCCATTTCCTTTGTCTGTATTACTCACCTATCACACTGATCATATTTCATTACTTCAAACTAGCTCGCACTTTCATGCTGCCAAGATGTTTTTATTCCTTCTTCCTTAGCTAATGCCAACTTACTCTTTGTGCCTACAAGGAAGTATCAGTTCCTCAGAAAGCCTTGCCTCACTTCATTCCTAATCGGCATACAATCTCCCAGTAGACCCTTCTTCTCTGCCTTCATGGCATTCACCACCTGTTGTAATTATACTCATAAATTATTGTCTTAGCATCTCTTTCTCTACTAGAGATATTTATGCTACTTGAGTGTGAGGGACATTGATTTTTTATTTTTTAACATGGCCCATACGAGGTGGTTACTGAGTGAAGAGTCAAATCAATATGTACCGAGCACCTTCTACTTAGCGCAGTGGTGAGCTTGCAGGAGGAAAAATACAGATATACCCCACATAAGTCAAAACTCCTAAACCGCCGATCCTCTAAAGAATTGGAGAATAAAGGATGACAGCATACAATTAAGCGTTCAAATGTGTGGTTCAGAGTGAAACTGTTCGAGGAATGTCAGGAAGGGAGAGAGGGTCTGCAGCTCCCGGACTGAGTGGTCCTTCCCGACGAGATGAGGCTTCCAAGCGCGTAGAATTGTGTCACGGCGAACAACAGATAGCATCTTTTTACTTGCCCATAGCCATGTCTTAATTATTACAATTACTTTTTTATAATAACAATTCGTTTGCTGTTGTGATGAGCCTCAGAAATATGTTATTATTTAAAATTCCTTTTTTCATCTTAACGCAGTCATATGTTTCTCTGCTTTTTGTACCACCAGTTTGAGTGACATCCAGAAATGTTGCTTTTGCCCTAGAGAGACTGTCCCAAAACGGAGCCTTCAGAAGGAATGGTGTTCATGGCACCAAAGTGACACTCTCCCCTCACCCCCAGCAGCAGATGAAATATTTCAAAGAGGACATCTGCCACCACCACTGAGATTTTATGGCGTACCCACACATGGAGACTCACTAAAATGGGCATGACAGCTGAAAAATATTAAAAGTGTGTGTGTTTTTAAAAACAACTTATGGTTAGGAATTAAGACATGACTTTTAAATAAGAACAGAATTTTTTTCCCTTTCTTTTTTTTTTTTTTTTTTTTTGAAGACCCCACACTTGCAAAATCTTTTAGGTCATGTGTTTGCTTTACGAAACATTTGGCAAGTAATAGGTGCCGTGGGAATATATCCACTCCATCTGGAATCAGCAGAGCCTCCTGGTCTCGCTGTACCTGAATTACCACCAGTCCCCACGGCTTACAAATGTTTTCGTTTTCTTTCTCTAATAAATTTTGGATGCCATAATTAAATGAAAGAGCCTTACTGAGGCCAGTTCTTCCCTTAATTTCTTAAATTTTATAAGGTGAATCGTAGGAAAGAAAGTAAATGCATATTTGCCAGTTTGATGTTTACTAAAATGAAACCTGCATAGACCTTAATTACTTTTTTCGTGGGAGGGCCTTTCCTTCACGAAATGAGGCCCAGTGAACACACATCATTTCTGACCTAGTCTCCGCCTCCAGTGGAAAACTTTTTAAAGGCATTTAATTTTATTTAGATAATCACAAGTTATGGGTCATGTTGTCCTAACTTTTGTGTTCCTTTTAAAAATTGAACAAATATTGAAACTGCAAAGATGATTTGGTTATCTGATCCGTTCCCTGTCAGAGCAAGATGGTTTCTTCCTCTGTCCTTTCTGAGTTTCCATTTTTGTCGCCAGTTGACAGTGGGCTTTCTAGATTTCCACTCTTTTAATTATTTTCTTTTGCTTTGCCTTACTTTGTTTTATTTTATCTTATTTTATTTTACTTCACGGAGGAGTTCGTGTGGAAAATCAGGCTTATAATCTCACAAATACGGCGTCCCTTGTTTGATATTTGGATCTTTCTTCTTTCATTTTGGCAAGAAATACTGTGGGAATAAGTGTTTCTGCCAAGTATCAGTTATTTAAATATTTCATTACCTCACAAAATAAAATAGAAGACAGAAAAAAAATAGCTTCTCTAAGACAATTGGACAAAGACAAATTCCTGACCCATCTAAGCCTGAGTTCTTTCCCGTTCTTTAGAATGGCACTAAAATGTTTTAAAATCCTCTCTTGAAAGTTCTGCAGATATTCATCCTGTTAAATTAATTTAAATAATGGCAATTGAAACTATTTTTTTTTAGAAAAAATTTTAGTATCAAAAATGATTTCTCCAAAAGCAAAAAATAAAAAAAAAGAAATAACAGAAAAATATAATAATAAAGTACTATTACATATTATGAAGAAGAAAGAAGAAACACACACATGAGGCACACACAGTCTCCACAAGTGCGTTCCATTCACGTTCAATGTCCCCTGCCATTTTCTTTTTGCACATATATTTCTAATTAAAAAGACTTGAGAAATTAGTAGGCACAAGAAGAGCTTAGTGGGTGTGGTGTGTGTTTGTGTATGTGTGAGTGTGTGTGAAAGCAAAGACTCAGCAAAAGCAACGAACATATAAAAATTAACATTTTATGTTCTAATTTTTTAAAATTGCTACAAAATACAACTTTTTTGTTGAGAATTTATAAACTCATAGATTTTAACCTTTAAACTTAGTAGAAATCTAAGTAGGTCTAATTTTATTATCAAATCAGATGAGTTATTTGGGGAGAAATATTCAAATCATCTTTAATAAAGCACATTTCTAGTTTTGTGTTTGTTTCACACGCCACTTTAGAACTGTGGCCCCATGTCTTTCTCTACAAACTTGACAAAATATGACAAAATAAATGAAAAAGAGGGGACTAATATATTTATGAAAAGAATCTTCTTAGAACATTGCAAATAATTCTGAGAGCATTTGATTTAAGATTGCTTCTTTTGGATTCAGTTCAAGGGTCTTAATTATTAATAGTTCCATAATGTCTGTGCTTTTAATCCACATCAACCAGCTGACAAACCCTTAACATGGGTGTAAAGGAAGCATATTGTCACGTTCCAGTGTATTATTATTTAATTATATTTTAATTTCCAAATAACAGATGGAATACCCTGTATATGCCAGCCTGTTGCTCTAAAACTTATCTTAAATTTCTGTGTTGAAATAAAGTGAATTGTTCTATTTCAATGCAGAACAATAGGTTTATGAATGAAAAGAACTAGCCTCTGAGAAGCTGGAGATATTCAAAACATTTTAGGACAAAATTCTCTGTGTGCTCTTGGACGTAATTTGAACATGAGTAGCTTACACACTGAATCTATGTCAAATATAAAGCTCTGATTTTAATGGATGGAAGGATCATATTTTTAGACATTGTTATCTCAGGGAAAACCTTTCAATATCTTATCTCTTACACTATTTGTTTAATAATGTTTTGAATATTAATAAACAATCTTTCTATTCATTCTCTTTGAAAACAAATTTAAGAAGTGAAGATACCTTTGACATAGATACACATTATTAGACTTAGGGACAAAATGTAGGGTTAAGTACAGTATCAGAGTTCAGTTTAAGTTGTAAACACTGACTTTTATAACTATAAAGTTTTTTGTTCATCAGACTTTTTGTTAGGCATACAACTATACTCACTGGGAAAATGCTTTTGCTTTCATTATTTTTAATTGACACATAATAATTGTACATGTTATGGGTACAGTGTGATATTTTGATACATGTACAAAGTGTGCAATGATAAAATCAAGTGTGATTAGCATATCCATCACCTCTTTTTTTTAAATGTCAATTTATTTATGTCAGAAACATTCAAAATTTGCTCTTTTAGGTATTTGAAAATATCCAATAAATTGTTGTTAATTATTGTCACCCCATAGTGCTATAGAACACCACAATTTGTCCCTCCTATCAAACTGTGCGTTTGTATCCCTTAACCAAGCTGTAACTTCTCTTCCCTCTCCCCTTCCCTTCTGGTAACCGCTGTTCCACCTTCTACTCCTATAAGATCAATTTTTTTATCTTCCACATGTGAGTGAGAACACGTGGTGATTCTAAAGAGAAAGAGAATAGGTGATTATATGAGAGATTACAGAAAAGACCCAACACTTGCACCTGGGACTTCAGCTGATATTCAGTGAATTACTGAATTTCTTTTTGAAGTGTTTATTTATGGGGACAATTCTCTGAAACCTACTTATGGTTAAACTCCATTTTAAACATTTCTGTACGCTAGGAAGGATCAGGGGAATCTTTCTGTCAGATTATGCCTGTCAAGTCTTAGATGATGTAAAATATTAAGTAACAAAAATCATGTATGTAATTTAATCTTTCTTATTTCATACATAAAAGTGTGTTTTAATGAAATTTTAATTTAGTGGTAAATCTTTGAAAATAGCTAATTCTTCACTATAATGACACAAAAGGTGTTCCATGATTAAGCCATTTCGAAGACATTGTTTTTCTGTGAAGTATGGTTTGATAATAGTAACTACTGCCTTATTTCTTTGGGATGTTTTATCTTTGTCACACACACACACACACACACACACACACACACCCCCAAACTTGATATCTTTTTAAAAAGTATGTTTTCAAGCCATTTAAAATGTGGAACTGGGACAGGCAGTAGAGATAAGTGCCCATCCCCAGACAGGGTCTAACTTTGTAGCTTAGACTGGGGTACAGTGGTGCAATTACAACTCACTGGACCCTCAAATTCCTGGGTGCAAGCAATCCTTGCGCCTCAGCCTTCTGAGTAGCTAGGATCAGAGGTGCTCCCCACCATGATTGGCTAATTTTTAAACTTTTTGTAGAGACACGGTCTTGTCACTGTACCCAGACTGGTCTTGAATTCCTGGACTCCAGCTTCCTTCACCTTGGCCTCCTGAAGTGCTGTGATCACAGGCATGAGCCACTATATCCCACCAGATATAAGCTGTGAGGCCTGAAGAGTATGAAGTTTTGAGAATCCATCTTCAGAAAAGGAATGCAGAGTTGTAAATATAAAAACAGGTACAGGATCTTGGAAACTACCCCGGCTAGTGAGGTGTCTGGAAGCTTAAACGTTGTCAGATTCTCAGAAATATTCCAGTGAATACGGGAATACAGACTGCGGCCTTTGTATAAAGCTTCAGACTCTAACCTCCCTTGTCCCCTCTGCCCTTGATTCCCAAGGGGGAGTATTAATGATGACCGTCAAAGATATTTTTGATGCCAATGTGCTAATGTGCTGGTCTCATGCTCTGCTCCCTTTTTATCTCTCCCTCTTTCTTTTACTGTTTCTCACTCATTCTCCACTCCCCTCCCCCCCCACATTGTCAGTGTGTGGTAGTTTTGCAGATTCTTTTTCTTTAATCATCCCTTCCTCTTCCTGATTTATAGGTTGGGATGTGTCCTGAGAAGACCTGGGGGTAGAACAGTCATTGCTTTTACTGAGTAAGGAACTTTTACTCCAGCATCTCCCTTGAAGTACTTTTCTCTGAACTCATTCTTTCTTGCTGTGGTTGCTTCCAGATGCAGAAGTCTAAGATTCAGGTGTAGGGGTTAGGTCAAATGTCTCAAATTCAAAGCCAGGAAGGTCCGAGTCAGAAAGGTGATGAAAATGCAGGAAGTAGACTCCTGTAAGAGAACCACGTGGCAGAGACCAGAATCACCTTGTGAACAGAGCAGCCATAATTTGCTATAGCCTGGAGAAATATCCCGACACAGGCCTATGATTCCAGTGGTAGCGAACTTTTTATTTGCTTTCTTCTCCCCTCTTTTCTTGAGAAAAATAGCAACCAGGATTTTAAAATAAGAGATCTTCTGGTTTTTAATGTTTGCCAACAATTCAATATTTCAAAAAAAAGAAATATCGAGAGTCAAAACTTATATAAGCCTGTTGCAGCTAATGGTCCTAAATTTGTAATCTTGGTCTATAAGAAAAGAGGACTATGAGGCTGTCAGTCAATTTAGGATGCTTAAGTCTCTCAACTTCTTAGGGGAAAGGAGTCTTCTTCTGGTCCAGCCTTGGTTTGCAGAGCTTCTGTCTTTTGCTTCAGAGAAATGAAGAACACGTATTTGCTTAGCAACACCCACTGCCCAAATAACCTCTTGGAGAGAGTTCAGGTGAAGTGAAGATGGGGATGGGAACTGAGTAGGCATGGCCAATGGCAGGACAATATTCAGGTATCTGTGATCCTAGATTTCTTTCTTTCTTTCTTTCTTTCTTTTTTTAACTGAGTAGAGTTTCACTATGTTGCCCTTGGTAGAGTGCCCTGGCATCACAGCTCACAGCAACCTCAAACTCCTGGGCTTGAGTTATTCTCTTGCCTCAGCCTCCTAAATAGCTGGGACTACAGGCACCCACCACAATGCTCAGCTATTTTTTTGTTGCAGTTGTGATTGTTTAGCTGGCCTGGGCTGGGTTTGAACCCACCAGCTTCAGTGCTTGTGGCCAGTGCCATAACCCCTGTGTTACAGGCACTGAGCCTGATCTTAGATTTCTAATGAAATATCAGCTTATTTTCTCCTTATACGTTACTAACTGTATGTACTTGCTTTTTAGGAGGTTCCCTCAAAAGAGTCTTCTTGATCTTTAATGTGTAGAGATGGTTCCTTAACTCTGTAGTTGTGAAGTTTGGTGGTCTCCAGTTCATCCAGGAATGCCATGCTATAGAGGATTTTCGTAGGCCCACATTAAAAGTGGACAAGAGCCTGATGCTACAGAATGCCTTTCCTGCAATGTGGCATATCCAGCTCTATAGCTGAGCCTGGCAGGGATTTTGTACTGTAGTTTAAAATACTTGCAAAAATAAAAGCAGGTCTGGAAACTCATTTCTTTTTTCTCTGGGGAGCAACCATGTTCTAAATTGACATCAACACATGATAGAAATTGGTCACTCCCTGATATAGTCATTCAGGAATTTTTGCTATTTTAAGGCCTATTATTATTTCCAGCAGTTGCTACTTCATCATTTAGCAAAATACAGTCATCCAGAACTGCCTGACATATCAGTAGTTCTGTTCCTGGCCTCAACTCTGCAGTAGCTCGGCTTGTCACTTAGTACGATGCCATGGGGGCAAGAGCTTACAGGCTTTGGGTCTAGGAAAAAATGTAGTCCAGTCTGTTTCCCCTCTCTCTACTGTTCCTACAAAGGTAGGTTTCCTTGTTCACCCCGAGCTACCTTATCTGAACGCGATCAAGCAGGCTTTGGGACTGCACCCTGCCTCTGCCAGTCCAATTGCATCTGCAACTATTTTTTGAGCAGAACAAGGGTTGAGAACAGCAAAGACAGCGGAGAAGAGAACAAAGGAGAGACAGTTAATTGCAAAATATATTGGAGCAAAGTGCAGAAAACAAGGGCAAGCGAAAAGGATGAGCTTATAGGAAGAAATATGTAGAGGGGAGTTAGGGGGAAAAGTATGCTTGATTACAAGCTTCTCCTTCTTTTCTGACTTCTGAAGAGTATCTGAGTGTTTTACAGAATTTCTTTGATTTTTACATGAGGTAATTAGAAGGACAAGAGATTTTTTATTACTCATTTTATTTCTGTCCATTACACTGGTTCATGGTAGATTTGTATCCATCTAGTTGCTAACTTAATGCCTCATAGGACAGACTCCTCACTGACAGCCTGGTCCTACCCTCTTCCTATAAATGCTTTCGTTTTAATTTTGAAGTTTCTGAATCTCCAAGGTTACAAAGCACGGATAAGAGAAGATTCATTAACGTAAGCTCTAATGAATTTGTAAATGAAGGTTTATATGAGTATAGCCTCACATATATAAAACTTTAGCCAACTTCAGAGAATAAATCAACCAGGCATGGCAGGAAAGAGCATGTGAGGACTCAGCATCTGCAAGGACTTTTTTAAAAAGGAACTGAAAAGAGATCATTTTAAACCATAGTTTGTTGCATTATCAGTTTATAGTAGGTAGTAGGGACTGATTATGAGCGGTTGTTTCCTTAGATGACCAGGTTGTCATTTTTAATCAGCTTTATGCTTTTCTTCAAGGCTAATTGTTTTTCTTCTAAAATCAAGATTACTTGATTGCTAATGACAAGGGTGCCACGGTTACATATATTTAGGAAAATTCCTGAACTTGCCTAAGTGTACAGAACTATATTTCCCTTGGATTTCTTTTTTACAATCAAGTACATATTTTTAAAACTAGAAAAATGCATATTTACTAATAATATTAGTAAGATAAAATGTCTTGTTTTTGGCAAGAGGATTACTGCTAACATATTTAACAAAACGTAAACAAACATTTTTGGTCCTATTTGGCTTTATAATATACTTCATATACTTATTTTCTTACAAATATCATAACTTTCTGGACAAATGCGTGATAGCAGCCAAATAAATATGCTATATATAACAGTGTTTTTACTGATATCCCCCTTGGATTTTTCGTTCTCCAGTTCATATTCTGAATCTCACTGTATCATTCTCATTTTCATATTATTGTGGCTTACTGTGTATATAATGTTTAGGTGGAAGGATTGTATTAGGGTGTTGTCTTTGTAAAACAGAGATATTATTTTCTTTCATTTTAAATATTTAGTTTCAAAATATTACTTAAATTGCTTTTGTACCATTTGAGTCGAAGTTCCAAGTGTGCCAATCAGCTAGACAGTGTGTCCTGTGCCCACTAGGTGTGAATGTACTTATCCCTCCTAACCCCTCTCACCTACTTGATTTTTGATGAGTGTTATTTCCATAAGTGCCTATGGATGTTGATTGCTTATTTTCAGTTTAATAGCGAGTATGTGTAGTATTGCTTTTCTATTCTTGTGACACTTCACTTACAAGAAGGGCCTCGAGTCTCAATAGGTTGTTACAAAAGATATTTTCGCCATTTCCTTTCTATTGCTAAGTAGTACTCCATGGCATATATGTACCATATGTTTTGGTTTTTCTTTTTGCAGTTTTTGACTGGGGCTGGGTTTGAACCCGCCACCTCTGGCATATGGGGCCAGTGCCCCACTCTCTTGAGCCGTAGGCACAGCCTCATATACCATATGTTTTTAATCCACTCATGTATCATGGAGACTTGGGTTGTTTCTACATTGTTGTGGAACAGATATTTCTTTGTTCGGAGCTAAATGTTCACAGATTAACAGGCAATTTGACTTGTTGCCTCTCTAGGAAGCAGCCAGGTAAATTAAATGCTTCATTTCAATAATGTTCTTCATCAAATTCTCATATTCTCCTCATAGGGTACACATTTTCTGATGACCTACTATGTGTCAGGTACTGTTTACAACAGTAAAAAAAAAAAAAAGACAAAACTCCTGTCCACAGAGGGAGTATAGTCTAGTGAGAGAAAACCAGAGTATAAATAAAATAAGTACATGAAGTGAAAGATAAGGAGGCAGTAGGTTCTGTGAGGATGAAGTGAAATAGGCAAGGTGGGCGTGGAGGTGAGAGTAGGAGAATCACGTTTGAAACGTGGAAGTCAGTTCCCTTCATTCAGAAGGTTATACGTCAACAAAGATTTGATGGAAGAGAGCCATAGGAAGATGTGGGGGAAACAGTGCAGATGAAGACAACCGCAAGGGCAGAAGCCCAGGGGTTAGGGGGGAACCTGGCCACGTTCGTGGAAGAGCTGGTTCGCTCCAGAGGAGCCAGTGAAGGAATGAATACAAGGGAGTTAGGTTAGAGCAGTGAGGTGGGGTGAGTCTTAGGCAGCCTTACAGATGCTCAGAAGGATTGTGAGCTCCATTTGTTAGGAGATGGGAAGGAGGGTGCAGATGCCAGTGCCTCACGAGAACACTCTTCTGGGTGGACAACAGGTGGAGCAGGACAAAGCTGCAGGCTGAGGGATCGTTTATAAGGTTAGTGCAATAGTCCAGGCACCGATAAACAATTTAACTGACTGCTTTTAATGTTCCTTCAGTTATCATGGTTGAGAACTTTAGTTCACTACTCTTACCACAAAAAATTATAGCCAAGCACCGGGAAGTTCCCAGAAAATCCAAATGTGTCTCTGTTTCACGTTTTCTCCTGTCATGGAAATGATCGCAGGGAAAACTTCCCATCAAACCCTGTGATATTTTGGTAAATATGTAATTATACATGCAGCATCTCCATGTATTCTTTTCGGCAACCAATTAATATCAATCAGATGTGTGGGTGAGTCAAAATAGTCCCTGGAGGTTGTCCTGAGAAAGTAAAGACACATTGATTTAGAGTCTACACCTGCACTTCTGGCTCCTGTTTGCCACTTTGGCTGCAACTTTGACGTCAGCTGCTTAAGACCATCTTCTGCTTCCAAATCCTCTCTGTCGATTAAGTGGAGGAACTCTGGGTCAAGAAGATTCTGTAATCACCTCATTGCAAAGCACAGAGCGTCAGGGCATGGTGCCTTCCTGTAGGAGTTCACTGAACCCCGCCTGGGGCTTAACACAATCTGCTTGCTTGACAGTGAACTTGAAGCAATCGCTACTGCTTATTTGTGAACATAAAGGCTCAGAAAATGTAAGAACAGGCGAGTATTTGAAAAGTTGTAAGTAAATATGTAACCCTGCTCTGTTTTCCTGATAAACCAAAAAAAACAAAAAACAAAAAAACGAGCTGTCACTTTAAGCAAGATTGTGTACATAAGATATTTTAAAAAGAGGTGAAGAAGAATGGCTTTATTAAGTGGACAAATAGTCAGGGAAAAAGATGGAAATGTTGGGATTTAAATTATTTATGAGAATAATCCCAAACGATAGCCAAACAAAGCTCTAAACACAGCTCAGATTTAAAGTTGTTTTTTTCTTTTTTTCTTTTATTTCTCTTTTGACTACAGAAGTGCTCCCTGGAACTTTTTAAAATTGATGAAATATGCACTATTATAATATGCTTTTTAAAGACTCAAAGCCCAATAAGTAGAGGGTGTTGTCAGTAATCACTCCACTTTGGACCTGGATTTTTAGTTTTTTTTTTGTATTTTAGTTATGTATGCTCAAATCATTATATCTAGGTTACAATATAAAATCTTTACTTGAATAATATTTTATTAATAGATACTTTATTAACTCATCATTTGTTTTTTATAATCATTGGTTCTTTTCTTGTATAAGAAAATTCTGATTTCTTGCAGACCATACAATTTTCAAGGTGGAGTAATTCATGCATCTATTAATACTAAAACAGACAACTTGTATTGTTTTTCTCTTGGTCCAGAAGAACTTGTATTGTCTCCTTCTAATCAGCAGCCCAGGAGCATTTTGTTGATGGAAATGAAAGGTTGAAGAAAAACCTTAGTATTTTAGGTCAGGGCAGGAAATATACCTATATAGGGAAAAATAATAGATGGGGGCTATAAAATAAGCACTGTCTTAGCGCTACAATCCGGATGTTGTGCCCCCCACTTTATAAATTTGTATGCTGAAATCCTACTCCTTGAGGCAATGGTTTTAGAGAGTGGGAGTTTAGGAGGCATTTAAAGCATAAGGGTTTGGCCCTCACGATTGGGATTAGTGCTCTTCTATAAGAGACACCAGAGGGCTAGCTAACACCTGTTACCATCCGGAGAAGACAGTAAGAAGATGCCTTCTATGAACCAGAGAGCAGGTCCTATCTAGACACTATTTGCCACTGGTTTGATCTTAAACTTCCTGGGTTCTAAAACCATGAAAAATAAATTTCTGTTGCCCATAAGCTACACACTTTATGGTATTTTGTTATAGAAACCTAAACAAAGACAGAAAATTGGTAGCAAGGAATAAGGGTGCTGCTATAACAAATAGCTAAAATGTGGACGCAGTTTCAGAATCCAGTAATGGGTAGTGGCTGGGAGACTTTGGAGGAGTGGGCTGGAGAAAGCCTTTATTGCTGTGAACAGACTATGAAGGCTGATTGTGGGAAGAGAGAGCTATAGAGAAAGAGTCAATTCTTAGAGAATAATCGCGAGATTATGGTCAGAATGTTGATAGAGATATGAAGAGTAAAGGCCATTTTGATGAGGTCTCAGATGCAAATGAGGAACACGTTATTGGCAACTAAAGGAATGGCCATCTTATGAAGTTGCAAAGAACTCAAAGCAAAGTGTTGAAGGAGAGGCTTTGCATTTTTTTAACTTCCTATGGGCTAACTATAGTAAAATATGAGAGGAGAGAAATGAGTAAACGTCAGAATTCTTAATCAAAAGGGAAGCAGAACATTAAAATTGGGAAAATTCTCAGCCTCTCTATATTAGAAAAATTGAGAAAACCTGTTCTGGACGGAAAAGGTGCTGCCAAACGATGGTTTGCTGAAGAGATTACCCAGCCATCTTAACAGATGCCAGGACCCGGTGTTAACCACTGAAGAGTTAGAATTCCCTTCAACATTGTCCACCGCTTCTCATGGTGTGTCTGTGAGTCCTGAGAATATTCAGCTCTGCCAAATTTCTCTACTTCCCTTAGAAATTACTTGGACTCTATGTTTTTCCACTTTCTCTTCTAATAAAATATAATAATAGCTTCTTATTTGATAAATATGAAGGATGATATAAATGATAATGTTTTCTTAATCTCTGGACAAGATAAATGACTCAAGGGCAAGGAATTGCCTATTTGTTCTTTTTTTTTCTTCTTAAGAAAATTAGTTTCATTTGAAGAAACTCAGATGTCCTCAAAATAGGTCGTGCCTGCCAAAAGGATTCTTTAGAAATTCTCTGATGAGTCAAAATTCCAAGGTTCTTTCCCATGTTGGCTTGTGTGGTTCCCTAATATTGCTTTGGGTTGGGTCAGACCGGTAAGGCATCTCCTCTCGCTAAAATATCCCTGTAGTCTTCTTAGTTGTCAGCTGGTCTATGATTCAGGATTTCTCTAACAACTTGTCCCACCAGTTCATTTTTCAGTTCTCACTGAAGCCTGAGCAGAGCTACATGTTAGACAATGCAGGAAACAATATTTATATGAATGCTGATTGATTCAAATGCTAATTGGTAATATATGTGTACAGTAGTTTCCTTCAATACATGTTATATTATACTTAACTAGTCTCCTGTCTAGGCTATCAGACATTATGCATTTGGACCATATTTGTTATACTTTTGTTTAATTATCTTTTATAGGTTATCAATAGACATTTAAAAAAAATGAATGAGAAGTGTGTACAGAGAGCTGCTCTGTAAACTGAATGGATATGTATAATTTTCTCCTTGGTAATATTTCCCAGATACTCTTCTCTAAAGTAGTCCTTTAAATGATAGTGATCTTTGGATGATGTTGTTAGGATTAGATAATAAGGGGCTGACTCATAAACATGTCATTTAAATCTGGGAACAAGTAACTAGAACCCACTCTCCCTACTTGCTCTAGCCAAAAACCTTTCATTTCTGTGGGTTTTCCACCCCCACATGAAGGGCATACACCTCTAGTCTTTACGCTGGCAGATTTTCTTAGAAAAATGACCCATTCTATGATGAAGAATACCTAAATCCCACAAGCAAAAGGAGCAGCCTGTTATTACTCTTCCTGTCCAGCACATGAAAAGCAGAAATACGTGAGAACCAGACACAACCTGTAATTTAGTAGCCAAGCTTCGGATCTGTGCTGTAACAGGAAAAATAAAAATACCGCTCTACTTTGGTATTCTTGGATAGCCTTCCTGGGGGAGGGAAATTTTGCTTGATTTTCTCACTTCCAGAATTATGTTCTTGTCTGCCACAAAATTCCGGTGAAAGAGGATTGTGCGCTGGGGCTGTGTCTGCCTCCATTCTGTGGACTGAGATTTCAGGGTGTATGGTTTGAGTTTCCTCTGTCACTTGTAAAACTTTTGTGTAGTGACATGCATACACTTTCTGAAGTGCACTTTAGGGTTGAACTGTTTTAGCTGTATTGTCTTCTCGTTAAACAAGAAACACAGTTGACTCACATCTGAAGTAGTCAGAGTTCTTTATATCCATGACTGACTCCAACTTGTTCATTGTCAGAAAGAATAGTTCTTCCTGCTCCAGTCTATAAAGCAATAAAAAAAGATTGATGATGGCCCATATTTTATCAATACCACTGAGACACGTTGACCCTTTTGAGCTCTAAATAAGCTAATACCTTATTTCAAGCTATATTCTTTATATACACACACATATATATACATACCGGTATCTTTATATATATACATATATATACATATTCATACACACACACACACACACATATAAACATACACACTTGTGGATATATACAAGCATAGGAATTATATATTATATGTATATAATTTAACTGGGACTATTCATATTTGTTTTAACCCCTATAATGATAGCAACAAAAATGATGAAGACATTATTATTCTATAACTGTCACTGAAGACGAGATGTTTTTGCAGATAAGAGGAATTTGACACAGTTGCAAGAGAAATAGCTTTTAATCCACATGGAGTCCCCAAAGCACAAATCATTCCATGAAAATGCTGGGAATCTGAAGGTCAGAGGAAAGGCTTGATGCCTTGCCAATAGTCCTTTATCTAGTAAGTGATCTGGAGTCTAACCAGGGATTTGATTCTAAGGCCAATGAGTTGCTTTATTCCATGTTGATTTGTAATTTGAGGTGTTTAGATCCCAAGTGTTACTGGTTCATTACTTCCTTAGTGTTCAATTCCACTGAACTATTTTACTAAGTAGTGTGTATATAATAGCAGAGTCTTGGGGTTCTAAAAATATGCAAAATTGTTTCCATAATTAAACAGAATTATATCAATTTCATGATAAAATTTTACATGGGATCTGCATTCATAAGGCATTATAGTATCACAAGACAGATATTATTTTCCTGGGAGTTGAAAAATTGAATTCATCTTTTGGTAGATTTGATATATGTTATGGGAAAAAAGAAAATATAACTGATTCCAGCAAATATTTGTATGTAGAGTACTTGTAATAAAGGCTTATGACTTTTCTGGCCTCAGCCTACACTGGTGGAATTGACCTTTGTGTTTCTGAGGAGCTAAGTGGCCTTGGGCTCTGGGTTCAGGAAGGGAGAACAATCAAGACAAGTAAAATATTTTCTCATCTCACGAGAATGAAGTGCTAGAGCTGAGCTCGGACTCTGAGGTGATGAGGCTGTGTTGCAAGGACATTCAGAGAAGACAAATTCGGAGCACCCTGTAGGTCTCCCCAATGCTAGAGGTGGACCCCCCCTCAGGCCCTCCACTGGTAGATATTCTTGACCCTGAGAGATGCTAACATGACTCACGAAGGGCTTCAGGGATTCTGAGGGTGGGACTACACATTAACAGCTATGACTGTGAGGGTCACAGAGGAAAATACCTGTGCCAGCAGAGGAAGCTGCTGACCAGCTCAGCTGAGGAACAGAGCAGCAAGGTGCAATGTGCACTGATGACCAGAGTGACCTGCTTCAAAAGTTCTGAAATGACCCCAGAAAAAATCATGACTGAATTATAACTCTCTTCCAGACACAGAGGAGGGAATTCACAGCACACTGATGATTAAGAGAAATTTTTAAAAAGTTAAAGACTAAATTTTACTCATCTGACCAAAACCCTAGCCTCATCTCGTAGGCTACATTTCCCTTTTTGCCTATGTGCATATTCTTTATCCAAACTTTGAGGTGGGAATGATGAGTTGAGGAAAAAACTATGAAAGTTATTTCCTGGCATCTCACCCAGGAATGACTGATGAACAGAGCTTGGAAACAACTTTAAAAGCCATTTTCTTTGCTCATGTGAGGTCGTGAGGTTGCTCCATGCAACTCTCTGGGCACCAGAATGAATGAAAGTGGCACCAAACACACCCAAGGTCTATCATTGATTTAAAATGATTGATGGCTAGTCTTATCTGATTGTGCTACATTGTCAAACCATCCATCATCCCAAACCAACTCTGTACTCCATAGTTCAATATAGAGTTACATGTGGCCAAAGGGCTAAGGATTTTTCTCTTTTTTTCCTTCCCACCCCTCACCCCCAGATAGCAGTTGGTGGTGGGCTGGGAGGAGAAAGGGAACATGTTGCTTCCTTTTATGAAACTGCAAAATAGCTGTCTGTTAGGAAGAAAGTACTCAGATGACATAAGCTGAATTCTTGTTACGTGTATGTAGGAGTGTGCTCATTTCCATTGAGCAAACCACATTTTCCACATTTCCCACACTTTCCTTGGGCCGTGTCTTCCCCAAGGTTTTTTTTTTAACAAGGTCTAATATTCATCCCACTTAGAGAATCACTCATTCTAATTCCCAGAGCAATCTTGGGCTGAGAAGGAAAGTTCATTTTTGTAAGGATACCTAAAAATGATTATTAATGTACTTGTCCAAAATATAGAAGATAAAAGTATAAGGAAAAAACACAAACTACACATGATCTTTTCTTATCTTTAATATTCCAGAATCTTAAAACATACCTCTGCTTTTTCCTTCCATTATGCTTCCTGGGAGTTGATATTTTTAAGTGGTTAGTTACGCCTGGGCCCTGTGGCTCACACCTATGATCCTAGCACTCTGGGAGGCTGAGGTGTGGGGATTGCTTGAGGTCAGGAGTCTGAGACCAGCCTGAGCAAGATTGAGAGCCTGTCTCTATTAAACATAGAAAAGTTACCTGGGAGTTGAGGCAGTGTCCATAGGCCCAGCTGCTTGGGAGGCTGAGGCAGGACAATCGCTTCAGCCCAGGAGTTTGAGATTGCTATGAGCGAGGCTGACACCAAGGCACTCTACCCTGGATGACAGAGACACCTTCCCCCAACCCCCTAAAAACCAGTAGTTAGCCACAATTACATCTTTAACCTCTTTAACATTAAACATGAGACCATGCTTTGTATGATTTTTGTGCCTCCCTCCTCTCCTTTTTTAACCACATAAGATTATACCTCACATGTTTTAATCAGATCATTGCAAAATCTGGAAATGCATGATGATTCCCATGGCTGACCAGGCATCTGTTAGCATGTTCTGACTCCGTCTGTTTGACTAAACTGGATTACTTAAGGATGCGCGAACACAGTACCAAAGATGAGCCCACCATTCTGCATCAGCAGTGCTGCTCATCTCTCACCAGTGACATGACATTGCTTGCTTACCTCTGAGCTCTGAGTTTAAGGGGGTTAAGCTCAGAACCGAGCTCACTCCTCAAGCCCGGCAGTGACCCCATTCAGTCACAAAATCTCAGTTTTGATTTTGCTCTAGGTTTCATAGCTCCTAGAACTTGGCTTTTTCTTTAGTCACCATGCAGGCCCTGTGTTAATACAATACAGAAGGTCAGGCTTTGCGCTTGCCATGCAAGATAATTCCCTACATCTCTTTTCTATGCACCTGTCTTTCTAGAACCCAGAAAACAATTCTTTCTAGCTTGACATGTGAGTATCATTTTCTTGGATTCCACCACCTTCCTCGTTGCCTTCCGGATGCTGCATTCCATTTATCTCTTAGCAAGTTCCACTGTGCCCTGGACCCTGGAATTATGCCTGTATCCTGAGTGTGCGTTGCTATATTCCATAGGTACTCTCCTTCTTCCTAGATGTTAGGCTTATTCATGGCTTCTAACCATCATCATCTCCTGAATCCTGCAAAAACTGACTTGCTGTGGCTGCAGTAGCTGGAAGGCTTTTGGTTGAAGGAATTGTACTAGGCTTCACTGCTTATGATTTTTTGATTCCCAGATTCCGCCTCTTTGGGCAGCTTCTGCAAAGCAACATTTCGTTTGGGTGCTTTGCATGACTTCTAGAAGATTTCTTCTTGGCTAATTGGCTGAGGTGACTGGTTCTCAAACAAGAGCAACATAGTCCCCGGGTACCATTTGGCAATGTCTGGAGACATTTTGATTGTCCTGACTAGGGGAATCCAGTGAGCAGAGACCAATGATGCTGCCAAACCTTATGCAAGGCACAGAACTGGATCACATGATAAAGAATTAACTGACTCCAAATGTCAGTAGTGCCAAAGCTGAGAAACCATGCCTTAAGATGCATACACCATGGCCCATGGGTGTATAGTGCCACACCTGATGCTGGCCGGTGGCGTACTGTACCGCCTCTCTCTGTATGATTCTTGGAGAGACACTCAACACTCCTCCCTCCATTTGCCTAACTCAACAATAATGGGTAGAAGCAATACCAGGCCTTGAATCCTTTATTTTGAAAATAAATGGCCAGGCTCACCGCGGTCTTCTAACTACGCATGAGTATAAGAGTGGCACTGAGCAATGTACTGAGAATTAGATATAATCTTCATGCTCTGGTACTTTCCAGCTAATGTGGAGGATAAAATGAGTTCACATATGACTACTCAGTGTCCTCATCAGTGCATGCTGATGTGAATCTGTGCAAGTAATTAACTTCATGGAATGTGGCTATTCCTTGACTTTACCCACTCTTCTAATTGCCAGGCATCTTCTCAATCCTGGATAGGCACTCTCACAAAAAAAAAAAAAAAAAAAAACCTGAAGAAAACGGAATTAACATCCAGAAATAATGTCTAAAGTATTCCCAGCCAGTAATTTCATATTGAAGCCAAATTCTTTGTGCAGCCAAAATTCTTATCTGGTGATACCCTTCACTTCACCTAATAATTCATATGTTCTGATGAATGGAAAAATGAAACAATTCAGTTCCTTTCTCAGAGAAATTTATTTTTACTCATCATTACCATGCTCTTCTTTCTGCTCTTGGTTTTTGCTTTATTTCTGTATGTAGTAGAAACCAGAGAAGGTTGTCCTTCCAGACAGTTCTCAATTTTTCCCTCAAACTCTTTTCCATAATATCCTTTCAATCTCACCTCTCTCTGGTGTCTTTTCTACATAAAATAATGAAAGTTGTAAGATGGCAATATACAAACTACTATGGGAGGACCGAGGAGAGAATGCTACATCCATCTGGGATTTAAAGCACGTGTGGTGCAGGTGGCCTGGGGTAGGACTTTCAGGTACAAGGGATAAGCATGGCAAAGGCAGCCTAGTGGGGAAGTACATGACATATACTTGGAAATGGAAAGTGTTATGTTTTGATTGGAGTGTAGTGGGTGTGAGAGGGATCAGTGTGTAGAGAGGCTAGAAATACAGACTTGAGCCAGATTATTGGAGGCTTTGAATTCTAAGGCTGAGAATTTAGACTTTATTTTATAGGCAATAAGGACTCATTGAACTGACTGTGTTATACTTAGAACTGCACTATAGCAAGATTACTTTGGCAGCAGCTTGAAAGATAAGGGGGAGCGTGGACTTCAGACTCATATGACCAAATCTGTGTGCTAGACCTGCCATGTATTGACTATGTGAACCAGGATAGGTCACCAAATCTTTCTTCACATGTTTCCTCATCTATTAAGTGGTATACTCCACGGGGCTTTGGCATGGATTGAGAGAACAAGGTTAAATAAGGCTCCTACTGAGCCTGCAGATAGTAGGGATTCACTCAGTAAGTATTCACTGGGAAAAAGCAACATTGGAGGTGGAAAGATGTAAAGTTTCTCAATAGTGTGAATAAAAGCTGTGAGGGCTTAAGGAAAGAATATGAAAGATAATATAAAATAAGAATCTCTAGATCTTGAGAAAAGTGAAAAGGGGAAAATAGAAGAATGATCGATGTGTTGAAAATTACTGATAGAATGGAAGAAGGTGCAATTATCAAAGAGAAAAATACCATATAAGGAAAATATTTGGTAATTTCCATAAGAATCATACATCCCCTAGAATCTGGCTCCTCATCTAGTTCTTTATGGAAGTAGATTATCTTTATGGAAAGAATATCAATTACAATAGAAGCTAAAGAGTAACTAACACTTAATTCTCATGTAAATCTTCATGGTAAGTACTTCATTACATTACATATAACACTCATTTAAAAGAAAAAAAAAGCAACTAAGAAAATGAGACTCAGAGTTGCTAAATAAATTGCCTAAAGTTAAATAACTATAAAACTAAGTATCTGGCTTTTTCTTTTTCAGATAGAGTCTAACTCTATTGCTCTGGGTAGAGTGCCATGGAGTTGTCAGAGTTCACAGTAACCTCAAACTCTTAGGCTCATGGGATCCTCTTGACTCAGCCTCCTTCCTGAGTACTTGGGACTATAGCCATGTGCCACCATGCCCAGCTAATTTTTCTTTCTTTTTTATTTTTTTTTAAGAATAGATGGACTCTCTCTCTTGCTTAGGCTGATCTTACACTTCTTAGGGCAAGCCATCCGCCTGCTTCAGCCTCCCAGAGTTCTAGGATTACTGACAGAGCCACTGTGCCTGGCCAATACTAAGTGTCTGAATCAGGCATTAATCCTAGGCACTCTGATTCCAGATTTGAAAAGCTTAATCTCTACGTTATATTGAAAGGGATTAAAATACTAGAAGAATTTCTAGATAATTCAGCTTTTCTGAAGGACTGGCCTGGCCTGGTTTGTCTACTGTGGAGAACTGTAAAAGATGTAACATGTCAAAGACATTCCAAGGAAACAGATACACATTTTTGTTAACAAACCAATACATACTATGTCTCTTTATTTTTTAAAGTCAATTCAAATCAAATTAAGACTCCATTCTATAAGGATGAAAAGAAATTTGCATATATTAAGACTGCTCTGGACAGAGTTATAGTAGATCCTGGGTCTTAGGTAAGTGAAAATAATGGAGAAGATTTCTTTAGTCATTAGTTATAAATCCACTGTCCATATTTCTGAGATCCTGTTTGTAACAGCCTATTCGCACACCTTCAGGCCTGGTGTCTCTGCAGCTCTGTGGGTCCTTAGTGGCAGAGGAAAGTTGGAGATAATGAGAGCCCAGATTTCATGTCCATTGACCTTACTTGCATAACATCCCTTCTGTAACATCTTGTCCCCTCCATAGAACTATGCTATTACACAAACAGTGACTGAAAAACATCATCTCTCCTCAGTACATTCTCTCCCTGTTCTTCCTTGTATTTGGAGGAATTCTACTCCTTCTCCTCCCTCATTAAGACACCAAAGACAATATTTCAATTTTGCCTTTTGCAAATAAGAGGAAAATGCATTTATCTTTAGAATTACAAAAAAAGTGAAGAGATTGAGTTAGTAATTTTCAAAGACTCCCAAGAGTTGAGACCAGTCTCTATTTTCCCATCTAATCTTTGATAAACCAAACAAAAGCATGCAGTGGGGAAAAGAATCCCTATTCAACAAGTGTGCTGGGAGAACTGGATAACCACACATAAAAGACTGAAACTCGACCTACAACTTTAACCTTTACAAAAATTGATTCAAGATGGATAACTGACTTAAATCCCAGACAAAAAATAGTAAAAATCTTAGAAGAAAGTGTGGGGAAAACTCTTGATGACATTGGACTGGGAAAGATTTTATAACAGATTTCAGTGGCTATTGCAATAACAACAAAAACTAACAAATGGGACTTAATTAAGCTGAAAACCTTCTGCACAGCTAAGGACACAACAAGTAAAGCAAAAAGACAACGAGAATCCTCGAAGAACTCAAATTAGACCTCTCATTTGATCCTGCAAACTCATTACTAGGCATCTACCCAGAAGAAAAAAATCCTTTAATCATAAGGATATTTGCATTAGACTGTTTATCACAGTTCAATTTATAATTGCCAAGATGTGGAAACAACCTAAATGCTCCTGACCCAGGAATAGATTAACAAGCTATAGTAAATGTACACCATAGAATACTATTCATCCATTAAAAGAGATGGAGACTTTACATCTTTTGTATTAACCTGGATGGAGTTGGAACACATTCTGTTTAGTAAAGCTTCACAAGAATGTAGAAGCAAGAATCCAGTGTACTCAATTCTAATATGAAGGCAGTAAATGGTCTAATACAAGGTGGGGGGTAGGGGAATGAGGGATCAGAGAAAGGGATTGGGGGGTCATGGTGTATGGCACACCTCCTGAGGGTGGGACATAATTACAAGAGGGACATTATCTAACAAATGCAATCAGTGCAGCCTCATTTGTACCCTCAATGAATCCCAAATAATAAAAAAAAAATTACCCAACTGAAAACAAAAATAAACAAATAAAGACCTCCCATGAATATAATCCCTGCCACAAACTGCTTCACTTGATGAATTCTACATAATATACAAACAGTCAGTACCAAATCTTTATGTACCTTTTCAAGGTTCAGAGTAGGAGGGAACACTTCCCAACTTATTCTAAAAGGCCAGCAGTACTCTGACATAAGAACCAGACAAAAATATCACAAGCAAAGAAAAATATGGAACAACAGTGCTTACAAATATCGATGCAGAAATCCTCAACATATTACTGGTAAACAATATGTATCAATATACAAAAAAGGATTATAAACCAGGAGCAAGTCAGATTTATTATAGGAATACAATGTTGGTTTAGCATCTGAAAATCAATTAAAGGAATAAGCAATGTCAGTAAAGGACAAAAACTATATGATCATTTTAATAGATGCAGAAAAAGCATATTGCAAAATCCAATATCTTTTCAATGGTGAAAGCATTTGGTGAACTAGGAATGGAAGGAGGCCACATCAATCTGATACAGGGAATCTACAACAATCCCCACAGTGAGCACCATATTTAATGATGAAAGCTTTTTTCCTAAGATCAAGAATAAGATAAGAACGTCACTCTTGTTCCTTATATTTTAGTGACAGGTCTTGCAAGAGTAATTAGGTAAGTAAAAGAAATAAAAGACATTCTGATTTAAAAACACATGTGCACACACATGTATACACAACTCTCTACATTTGTAGAAGCCATAATCTTGCATATAAAAAGGCCTCAAAAATTCACTAAAAATCTTAGATAAAATACATGAGTATAGCAGGAATTCAAGGTATAAAGATAATATGCAAAAATAAATTCTATTTCTATACCCCTAAAGATGAATAATCTGAAAATAAAAATTTTTAAAAAGCCATAAAAAGAATAAAGTAATTAAACTTGATCTTAGCCAAAAGGCCAAGAAGCAATAAGAATAAGGTAATTAGAATTAATTTAGCAAAATAACTATAAAATATATACTCTTAAAACTATAAAATATTATTGAAAGAAACTGAAGACAATTTAAATAAATGGAAAGACATATGATATTGATAGATCAGAATATTTAATACTTTTAGGATAGCAATGCTTGGGAGGTGCCTGTGGCTCAAAGGAGTAGGGCACTGGCCCCATATACCAGAGGTGGTAGGTTCAAACCTGGTCCTGGCCAAAATGTGCAAAAAATAAATAAATAAATAAAGATAGCAATGCTTTCTGAGTTAATCTACAAACTCAACATAATCCTTGTCAAAATTCCATTTGGTTTTTCTGAAGAATTTCATAAACTAATCTTAAAACTCATAGGAAATTTAAGAGAGTCAGAGTATTAAAAATCATTTTGAAAAAGAATAACAAATTAGTCGGGCGTTGTGGCAGGCACCTGTAGTCCCAGCTACTCGGGAGGCTGAGGCAAGAGCATCGCCTAAGCCCAGGAGTTGGAGGTTGCTGTGAGCTGAGTGACGCCACGGCACTCTACCGAGGGCGATAAAGTGAGACTCTGTCTCTACCAAAAAAATAAAAAATAAAAAATAACAATTTTGAAAGATTAACATTTCTTGATTTAAAATATTACTACAATGTATTCAAGGCAGCTTGGTACTGGCATAAGAACAGATATCTACATAAATGGAAAACAATGAAAATTTCAGAAATAAATTCTTATATTAATGATCAATTGATTTTCAATAAGGACCCCTAGACAACTCATGGGGAAATAAAGTCTTTCAACAAATGATTCTGGGACAAATGAAAACCCATGTGTGATAGAAAAATTTGGACTCTTCCTCATATCACATATAAAAATTAACTCAAAATGGGCCAGCAACATAAATATAAGCTCTTAAAGGCTCTTAGAAGAAAATACAGGATATAAGTAATATTTCATTACCTTGAGTTAGGTAAAGCCTTATTTGAAATGATGCTCATAAAATAATGATGGAAAAGTGGCTAAATTAGGTGTCATTAAAATTAGAAATTTGTGAACTTTAACAATGCCATCAAGAAAGTGAAAGGCATTCTTGAGACTAGAAGAAAATGTTTTCAAATTGTATATATGGTAAGGGACTTGTATCTAGATCATCTGAGAGATTCTTACAACTTAATAATGATTATTTACCCAATTAAAATTTGTCAATGAATATAAATGGATGCTCCTTCCAAAATGATATGCAAAGGAATAATAATCACATGAGAAGGAGCTCCACAATCACTATCTCTCAGGGAAATGACTATCAAAACTTGAGGTACCACGTCATATCCACTACGATGACAACAATAAAAACAAATCGTGATAAGTACAGGCAAAGAAGTTGAGAAATTGAATCCCTCATACACCCCTAGTGGGTATATAACTGGTACAACCACTGTGGAAAATAGGTGGCAGTTTCTTAGACGTTTAACATAGGGTTTCCATATGTTGCAGCAAGCCCACTCCTAGGTATATGTACCAAAGAGAAAGAAAAGCACAGGTCCGCACAAATCTCATGTTTTCATAGCAGCATTAGTAACAATAGCCAAAAGAATAGAAAGAACTCAAATATTTATCAACCAATGAATTAGTAAATAGAATTTGGTAGAAAATTATTCAACCATAAAAAGGAAAGAAGTATTTGATACATGCTAAAATGTGTAAATGTTGAAAACATGGTAAGTAAAAGAAGATACTCACAAAAGGCCATATATCATACGACTCTAGAATAGATATGGCCATAAAGACAGAAAGTAAATTAGTCATTGTTTAGGGCAGGAGTGTTTGAAGGTGATGAAAATGTTCTAAAATTAATGACTAGATTAGATGTACAACTCTGTGACTATACTAAAAATCATTGAATTGCATACTTTAAATGGGCTCATGATAAATGGTAAATAAATTGGAGCTCACAATGCTGTTACATAAAAGAGTACTTGAGGCAACAAAAATGCTAGTAGCTTTGGGAAGAAGGAGGAGGGAAAGATACACAGAAGAAAACTCAAATTTCTATCTTAAGAGAAATAACACAATGTATTATTTGTCTATCCTGCCATAGTACTTTGTTCATGATTCCCTATAGAACCATTTTGGAATGAATGGGATCTAGTGGAATGGATATTTCCAATTGAAGTTTGGCAATAGGACATTTTTGTCACAGCAAATAAAACACTCAGTATTTGTCTTCTCCCTCCACACATCATTCCCCATCCACCTGCCTAACTTCCAGGCCCAAGTTCAGCCACCTGGTCAACTCTCTGGAAAGGAAAAACATTACCCAGTTTAAAAACACATTGAAACATAAAATATTCATATCTCAAATTTTTCCTAAAGCTCAAAGGTCCTTGGAAGATTAGTGAGCCAAGAGTATCACAGGGGAATATCTGTAATCTCTGAAGACAGGTCCAGCCAACTTACCATGTTACCCAGGATTAGAATTTAGGGCAAGGGGGGCAATTTGGTAAGAGAAACTACTGAAGCTCAAGTAATAATACCAAGCTTGGATCATTAAGTTTACCATGAAGTAGCAACAGTTTTAAAAATTGTCCATTGAACTAGACCAGAAATTAATATTTTAGAAGAGTTGCAAGGATTTAGTTAACATTTGGGAAGATGCGAGGAACACTTAGATGAATCCCATTTGAGAGACTATTAGAAAGGAAAAATGTTCTTTTTAAGAAGTTATAAGTAGGAAAATGAGGTGGATTGATGCTGCTTCAGAATGGGCAAGGAGGGGAGAAAATAAAACCAATGATTATTCTTATAATATATGAGACTGAAGGAAATTAAAGTAAAATGAATATGAATGCCTTGAGTTTGTTTTGGAATAGAGAACCTATTTAATAATGAGGCAACTGCCCAGACTGAAAAGAAATGTTTGGGATGAGATGAAGAAAAGCTTGTGAAGGACAAATTTATTGAGCTCTTAAACTGTGATCATGTTCAAGTAAATATCAGAAGTCATGATTATTAAAACTGCTTACTACTTCTCTTCATTTTCATCTCATCAAATCCTTCCAGTTAAAGAGCACATAACTTAAATTGTTGCAATAAAATTTAGAGAATCTGCAAAATTTCATTAAATGTCTCCAAATCACACTGGATCTAACAAAAATCAGTTTTGCCTATCTTTCAAATGTTGCTCTCCTCTCAAAGAGTCCAAAAGCCACATACAGAGTTGTAATGGAAGAAATGCTGATAAGTGGCACATGTTCTGGAGATACTGTGATATTCATCTGCAATAAGGATCTATTTCCCACCATGTCCCTCCCTTCCTTCAGTCTCCTGGCAGATAGAGATGGTATGTGTCATGGGACTAGGACATCACAATAAAACCATGGTCTAAATTTCTCATTATAATTCTTACAAAAAGCAAAATCCAAAATAAATATGTTTCCTTTTAATGAAAAAAACACAAGCAGATGAATTTCAGATTTTGGATATTAGCATGAAAGGGAATATCCTAGTTAAGCATCAGCGATGAGAAAAAAGGAAAGGTAGGAGGACGAGCTGTGCCACTGGAAATACATTGATAGATTAACAACGAAAAGCTTAACCAGAAGGAAACTGCCTGCAAATTTTTACGAGAGAAGGTTAATCTAAAATGACACCAGTCCCGAAAAGGTTAGCTGTCACATTTAATAGCAGGGCATCCAGTGGTCACTGGCTACCTAAGGGAAGAAGTTGGTAAATGACTTTCTCCAGTTCACATACTTTCTGGAAAGATCAGCTCTTCGTTGTCTTTGGCTGGCCTGCGTTAGGAAGCCTTGCCATTCCCTGCAAGGTTTTGTTAACCTAGCTCAGCAGCAGGTCCTGATTGGTCATGGGAGAATCTGGGCTAAATGGTATACATTTCCGATGATGTAAAAGTAAATTAGAGAACAGGGCAAGTTATTACACCAGAGAACGTGGGGCAATGGGGAATAATAAAAATCAGGCTACTCTAATTTCCTTTGAACAACTAAATATATACAGGTCATTATTTCCTGTAATCCGCAGGCCTCCCAGTGCAAGTCCTGGCCTTGTGTTAAAGCCTCCGAGACAAAAACAACAAAATGCAGTGTGGAGAGAAATGAGAAAGGCTGCAATGCTATTTAAAGAATGGATTAAGTACAGTTTACAGATGCTGGATTTCCTCCTATTTTAGAATGTTAAATTAGACACCCAAAGAGATAAACTAACCTGGTTGGAAAAATTCAGGTGTTTTCCTAACGGTCATTTCATTCTTGTTCCTTGCAGTATTTATTCCTCCACATCACTCAGGTAGCTAAACCATATTTTAACTTCTTTGCCCAGGCTGGGTTGTAAAGGGACTTCATATGTTCTTGAATAAGGTTTAGGCTATACTTAACATTATTTCTCCGGAGACTGTTAGTCCTTGATTTTACGTCTATGCCAAAATTAGTGTATTTTCCTAGGACATACACCAGGCCACTTTTAGAGGAATGACGGAGTCTCTTTGCTAGGAGGTAGGTAAGTCTATACATCCCTCCCAATATATATTATATATGAACTTCTTTTTTTCACTTTTCTTTTCTTTTCTTTTTTTGAGACAGAGTCTCACTCTGTTGCCCTGGGTAGAGTGCTGTGGCATCAGCTCACAGCAATCTCAAACTCTTGGGTTTGAGTGGTCCTCTTGCCTCAGCCTCCTGTGGAACTGGGGCTACAGCTGCCCACCATGACGCCCAGCTAGTTTTTCTATTTTTAGTAGAGATGGGGGTCTCACTCTTGCTCAGGCTGATCTTGAACTCCTCGACCTCCCAGAGTGCTTGGATTACAGGCATGAGCCACCATACCCAGCCTATGTATGGACTTCTCGGCAATCTGAAAGGGTTGTGTATTTTGCATCCTCTGTGTTGGCAAGAAAATGACTGAGAAAGATCAAGCTCTTACATCTGTTTATGGCTGTGTAAACCCCCCATGTCCACATTGCTAGATGAACTGAAACATTCTGATGCTTGGACATATCTAATCAAGCTTGCTGCGGGGTGGAACCCAAGATCCATTTTAAATAAAGGCCCCAGGAGATTCTTAATATATACTATAATTGGAATACCACTTCTAGCCATTCCTCACATTCTTCACAAAACTTATCTAAAGGGATTGCTTAAGATCTTTTTTATATTTGTGTCTGGGGACACGAAAAACAAAATCCAGCTTGACAGTACCAGGATTTGCTTTATGTACTATAACACTGTGGAGGATAGCATTTTCTTCCCATGATACTAACTTGTATTACTCCCAAGTCAGCTTCTAGTAAAGTCCATTGCATTTTCACACGTCTCCATTGTTTTACCTGTGGAATAATATAATTAATGAAGCTTTCATCACATGGGCATTCTTGGGTTTCTGGTGCTTGAATAGGATAGAGAGGCTGAGGAATGGAGGCAACTTCACGAGTTCGCTTCAGGTCATTTTTCATACTACCAAAAATGTATTACTTCTGATAACATGATTTTTTTTATTAAAAAATTATGTTTATAACTATATTTTTTATAAAGTGTTTAGAAATTATCTTTTTATCAGACAATTGAATGTATTTATCTTTATAATTTTGCTTGATTCACTCTATAAATATATTTGAAAAGAAAAATTTTTATTTTGATTTATTTATATTGACATTTATAACCATCTTTTCAAGCCCTTTTTCTCCCCATCATCTTCCAGTAATAGTCTAAGTATTATTGACATATTTGGAAAAACAAAAACTCTTCCTTTTCCAAGCGATGTTGGTATTTTAGAACGCTATAAAATTGGACATTTCTATTTAAATAAAGCAATTACCATAGGTTTTATTAGGCTTGGGAGGCAGAGAAGAAAGTTAAATAAAACTGGGGGCTACTATGTAGTATTTAATAAATTTGGGGGAAAAAAAGACACTCCTAGAATGAAGTCCCATTGCCTCTGCCAGAAAGTGTCCCTGAGAAATAAACATATGCACCCCCACAAAAAAAGAAAGTGAGAACAGGATTTTTTTTTCACTTAATTTGCTGTTTGTTTCTAAAAAAAATCCACCCCCGCATAGGTCACTTGGAATTCATTTTGTCTACATCCTGGACTGCACGTAGGGAGGGGGAAAAAAAAAGAAAAGAAAAAAAAATGCCTGGGATCTGAAAAGAGGAATGTGGTAGGGCATGGGAATTGCAGTGTCGTGGTGGTCACCAGAGCATATTTTGGCTTGTCTTAAAACAAGCAAGCACCGTCGGGCCTCTGGAATACTAGCAAATTAGTTCTGCTATCAGGCCACCTATCAGAGGCCGACGCCTGAGAAAAAGTGTGTGGGTTGGGAGCTGCAGCCCGAGGCCTTGGCAGCCCCTTCTGTCAGCCCCTGCCCGCTGCTTCCTGACTTCCAGTACTGCTTCAACCTCTGCCCCTACCCGGTGTACGGTTACAGTTCATTTCAATAATTAAACAGTCTGAAGATGGCAAGACTTTTGTGTTGTCAAGAGAAAATCAGGGCAGTGGCTTTTTCTTCATACTGAAATCAGGAGTGTTTGGATTTAATTATATTAGCTCGTGCCTGTTCATTAATTTTCCCAATCATAGGGAGACATGTTTGCCCAAAAGATTGGCAACAGGTTAGAGTGGTTATTAAGGCAGGGCGTTGAAAAGGAAAGGTATCTGAACCTTGACAACATTAGATGTCTGAGATTTCAATCAAGAGCCCCTGGCTTCCAGTGGCAGCTTTACTCACTGAAAAAAGACAGCTTCTTTCCCATCTGGAATCCCACGTCACTCAGAGAACCGGCTCAGTCATTGGCCATCAGCTCCAAATATGCCGATTTTCCAATGCCAGGAAAATAAGCCGTTCTCTCTGAACTCGAAGTAATTGGTTGGTGTACCACTTTTGAAAAGGCTCTTGCATCCTCACTCACTACTGCTCAGTAAAGAGAAAAAAAGAGGGGTGTAATGTACTTAGAGAAACCAGCAAATTGGACACTTTTGCTACTTTAGCAAAAATCTTAATACTTCAACTTTTTGTTAGGGATATCTTGGAAATTCTGCTTATTTTTTCCCCTTTGGAGAGTTTAATGTGTACCTTAACGTCCCCTTTCATTATCGGCCTGGCCTTCTTCCCAGCTCTTCCCTGCTGACTCCGGACCTACCCTGGGTATTTTGTGGTTGTGGCTCTTGGTCATTCAGACATGTTTGTGGCTTATAATGTATCAAATTAGATGCTGCAGTCTCCTCGGTCTCCTCCCTAAGCCCTGACAAAATTTGTCTTGTTCACAAGTCTTACCGGTCTCCCTATACTCTTTAGTCGCTTATCTGCTTGGTGAGTCTGAGAAATGCCCAACGCCTGTATCTACTCACAATGAGAATAACCGAGTCGTGATAATTCACAGGGGTCCTACTAAGGTTTTTTAATCTTCGAGGATACAGTTCACCAGTGAATGGCCTTGATGTTTAAGCTCTCAGCCAGTCACTCTGCTTAGCCTGGGGCTGTAGAGAAGGAAGCAATGGCTATCATATCCCTGGATTTTTACTAATTTCAGCTGAAGAGCTATATTTCTTTTCTGAATAGCCAAAGATTGAAATGCAGATGACTGTTAGAATTTGTGGGATATTTTTCATAGGTTAGCTGTAACTCCTGTAGGTTTGGAGTTAAGATCATGGGTTTTGGAGCTAGTATATGAAGCTCACATTCTAATCCTGCATATTTCTATCTGTAGGACTTTGGGAAAGTGACCTATGGGCTCACTGTTTATTCATCTGCAAAATGGACCTGGTAATAATACCTACCTCAGATGTTGTTGGATTAAATGAATAAATATGCCTATAGAACAATGTCTTGTCACAAGATGGTATCAGTTTTTACTATTATAGCACCATGAGCCAATTTTTATTACAGCATCTAAGACTCTAGTGTGTAAACTTTATTTACTTGCTTTTAATACTTTGTAAACTCTTTGAGAATATAGACTTGAGTTCTCTTTATCTATGCGTTTAGTGTATCACAGCAAGGGCATCCGATAAACACTTTTTAAATGGGTAGATACATGGATGGGTGGATGGATGGGAGGACAGATAAATATATGGATATGAAGCATTGGGGTTGGTTCAAGCAATCATTTTGAGATCATAAATTTGTCCCTTGTAACATTTCTCTCTTTATCAGTTTCTACAGCTGTTCAAATTAGGGTGCCTTTCCAAGCTTGGACATTCTCCTTGCTGTGTTTTCCTTCTTTTTACCACTTTTTTCCCTCTTTGGTCCTTTAAATGAATGGTTGTCTAACTTGATCAGGGAGTGAAAGGGGCTTTATGTGCTATAACTTTTACATAGCTTGTACATAGTATATTTTATCAGAGATTGTTTTTTTCCACACTGCTCCATTCCAGGGAAGTGACTAACATGGGAATTTAAGTAAAGCTATTAGGACAAGTATTTTCCGTAGGAGGCTGTTGGAATTTCTTTAAATCATACCCCCGTAAACATCTGCCTTCTCTACCTGGGGCTAACCCTGACCCTGAACAGTCCTTTGTTCCAAAACATAAACAGACAAACTCATTTGGGGTGGAAAGAAAGGGAGTGAATGTTGAAAGAGTACATGCCACCACCAGCAACCCTTCCCCCCCCATATGCTGAGTTAGAGTTTCGTGATAGGCTAAGCACGTGCAGTTTAGCCCCTCCCCTCCCCTGAGGCAGTGAAGCCAGAGTGTCAACATGAAATATTCAACTCTCATATTTTCCAGGTGTACACCAGCCAAATCTTGCAATGATGTTGGCAACATCGCAGAGTTGCAAAATAATGGAGAAATTTTCAAGTGAATGATTCTCTGGCTATCTTAAGGATTTCCTTCATTTCTACTTGTTCTTTCAAACTTAATATTCCAAGTTTGAAGGTCAAAGTGAAACTCAGACAAGTGTCCTCTATTTCACTGAGGTAAGAGGTACATAATGAGATTATTCTAAAGCTGAAAGATACGATGGATCAAGCAGAACTGAATAAAAACTGTACAGTTTAATATTCACGCTGCTGGTACATTCATTAATCAGTTTGGGGATATGTCCATACCAGTCCAAATGCCTAATGATGGCTGTTAGTTACCCAAAGCATGTGCAGAGCACAGCTGAAGGACCTCAAACGACAGAGGAAGGTAATGTGGGGAGAAGGATACCACTGGGGTTACCTTTTCATTGTAAGCATCTCTTCCTACTCAGTGGAGTTGTTCTGCAAACGGTGTGTAAAAGAAGATACAGAGGAGAAAGAGACGGGGTCTCTAGGTCAGATGTCAAGGAGAAGTAAGGGAAGAAGGGGAAAGGAAAATCAGAGTAGGATGTAAATAGTAAATAAACACAAAAGAGAGAGAAAAGCCCAAAAGATTAATTCTACAGATACAAGAGAAAGGAAATATGATCATTGGAAGGTCTAACTTGTTGAAAGATAGAACAGTGTGAGTAAGGAACAGAGAGAGGATATATTTATGGCATACCAACTATATTCTCAGAAAAGTTGGCCATGTTTTAATATACAAACAATCCTCTAATACAGGTATTTATAGTCACCATTTCATAAAAGAAGAAGTTGGGGGTCATAGATGTAAAGAGACATACCTCGGGTCAAGTGTTAAGGTATTTAGTAAAAACAGCTTTAAGACTCTAATATATATTGTCTTGACCCATCTTCATTTTCTTCTAGTTCTTTTTATTTTTTCCTATACCTTCTTATTTTAAAAGGGCCTTGCTTGGGCCAGCATGTTCTTTAGTTTCCTAAAAAGTGGAGCCTCCAGAGGAAGTGGAATGGTATGGTGAGAGGAAGCTGTCCCGGGAGTGATGGACCCTTGGTTCCAGTGTAGGCTTTGTCACTGGCTGTGATTTTAGCCACCGGTCTAGGTCCTTTTCTTATGCATCTGTTTAATAAGGAGCCAGGGACTTAATGTTTTAAAGTAGCTTTTGGCCTCAATAGCCTATGGTTCACTGAAATAAAGGAAAGTGAACAAACTAGTGAGGGCCGGGTTCTAGAAATAGTACTTAATTATACTCCCACCAAGTAAAGGTTACTAAGGCTATTAGGAGAAATGTTTGAATTTACATCATCAGTGGTTCTCAACCTTCCTAATGCCGCGACCCTTTTATACAGTTCCTCATGTTGTGGTGACCCCCAACCATAAAATTATTTTCGTTGCTACTTCATCACTTTAATTTTGCTACTGTTATGAATTGCAATGTAAATATCTGATATGCAGGATGTATTTTCATTGTTACAGAGGGGTTGCAACCCACAGGTTGAGAACCGCTGTATTACACTAAGTAGATGCAAAAAAAAAAAAAAAAGAGAGAATATTGAACAAATACAAAATTCAAAAGATAGATATTTCAAAACTTTTTGGAAAGCATTTGAAAGAAATAAAGAAGGGAAGTCAGTAGGAGAAAGTTTGAATCAAAGTTTCCCCCCTTTGGGGAAACAGCTGCATTACTAATATTCTTTTCCTTGTAACAGAACTGTGTGCTAATTTCAGAAAAAGGAGCCACTTGCAATGTTTTTTTTCTTCACTCTACTAATTTTAATCTACTAATTCCAGATTATATCCCTAGATAAGTAATTTCATGTTCTCTATTTATTTTTACCTTGCTGCTAAGTAGCTTAAACTTTAACAATTAATCTCATATCTTTGTCCTCAATTCCAAGACTGCTATACTAAACAACATAAGCTATAATAGCCATACTCGCCTAATCATCAGACCTAAGGAATCTAACACACTTTATAAAGTTCTAAACTATTTTCTGTATATCAATACCTCTCTAGATTTTTTTTAAGCAGCAAGGTTTGTATAATAAAATAAGATTGAACTACAAATATGTCATATGTCATAAAATTTGATTTTCGCACAATTGCATAAAGATAAACCAGATTTCATTATTCTCACATATTAATATATAAATGTTTATCATATATGATAAATCTGAGGCACAGAGAGATTAACATGTTTGCTGCAGTTCATGAAATTAATTCTTAAAAATATGAGTCTACAACCCAGGTACTCTAATTCCAGTTCAAGTTCTCCCTTGATTATAGCCTGGTGGATGTTCTCTTTGTACTTAAGTAGTGGGGACTTAACAATACTGAAGCATCCGAGAAAGTTTGGAACAGAAGACAGAGAATAGCATTTAAACATTTGGCTCTGGGTGTTTTCAGACTGACTCATCTCTTTGAGTAATGAATTGCCTCAGCTTAATGCCCACGGTATAGCTTAGTTTTTTGCCCAGAATTGAGCCATTCGAATCCTTTCCAGGGATATCCAACCTGTGGCCTGCAGGCTCCATGCAGATTTGGGGGGAGCTATTTTGTTTATCTGTGATGTCAGATATCCTGATAAATATGCACAGACCTTTTCTTTTGCTCATCATCTATCTTCAATGTTCATGTATTCAATTTGTAACCCAAGGCAAGTCTTATTCTTCCAATCTGAAACAGAGAAGAAAAATATTTGGACAGCCCTGTACCCCATTCCTTTCCAACCTTCCTTACATATGCTCACCTTAATTAGGCAAGGTAACTGTGTGGCTGAGATGGGGATCCTCAAATCCTTTTAATCCAGCTGCCTGTCTCTGCTGCATGATTTCAAGGAGTAAATGTAGAACACAGAATGCACTAGATGCATATCCCCTTGTTAGGTATTTCAGAGGGAACCAATGACCTACACAGCCTGTTTATGGGGAACCAAACAATACAATTTTGGGCCTCTAGGTTTCCTTCTGACTGTATTAAATTAGAGGAGAGGAGACCCCAATTCCCATGGGAGGGCAGTGTGAAATAAGGTGTGATTCAAGAGAAAGGTCAGCCAGAAAAGAACTTTCTAGATAGAAGTAGCAGCTTTCAATGAAATCTCATTTCCCAGAAAGAAACCAAACCCTCCAGCTATCACCAGTGCAGGAATAGAGGGTGGAATGAGAGTTTGGGGAACAAGGGGCTGGTGCAATGACTCTACTCCATTCTAGGCTTATAAAAGAATATGGTGCACTTTTAAAATTTGTCTGAAAATTGCCACTTGGAAAAGTCAGTGGGAATGTCCAACTATTAAATTCATATGTATTTAGGATGTAAAAAATAGCCTCACAGTAGGTAAAATACTGCCTTCTACTATGATATTAAATTGAGAATCAAAATTTATCATCACTATGGGACCAAAGCATAGAGATGTATTTTCCCCAATTCTCATATCAGAAAAGTAATTTTGGGGAAGTTTCTTGATTCCTAAGATTTTGTACTCCTGGTGCACTATGCAAAACATATTTCACCTCACTTTTTACCTCTGCTCTCTTAGTGGTGACTTTCTGGAACATATATTGCAAATGAAATTCCATGATTAACTTGCAAAGACCTATTGATATGAAAAAAGTGAGTGGTAGTATGTGTTCATGAATTGGACATACAAGAAGAATAGGAGTAGCAGAGAAAGGAAAGAGGAGAATATAGCGGAACCACCATAGCTGACCACCTACAGACACTGACCATCTCCTTAAATTGACCTTATTTTCACAGACTGGACACGCCCACATGCACATATCAGTATAGTAGGCTTAGTTCCTTGACTTCTGTATGTTGACTAGTTTGTTACGGTGCCTGGGGTAGTCGACTGTCAGAGATTCTACTGTATTTGAATACTGGTATTGTATGCAGAAAGTATGGTGAGATGGGAATCTCAAAGAAAAAATGGAAGATTCCCATGGAAAGAGCAAGATAACATGACAAGAAGGCATCAGATACTAGACCTAAAATGATTTTAATATGTTGGCATCAAAAAACTCCAAAGCTATAAACAGTTGAAAGGCACAAAGCACAATCTCAAAGTAGAAGAAGCTTCTGGCTCTTTAATATGGGACGAATTCAGGAAGGAGTCTTTGCAGCCTGAGAAGGGCATTTTCCCCAAGGTTTATGTGGTCCTGGGCCAGGGCACACTCCCTCTCACATTCTCCTTTCCCTTTTCTCAGCTTCCTTTCTCAATGTCTCTGGCTGTTTACGCAGAGTGTTGAAGACTTCTTCCTTTTAACAAATTCTTTAGGCTTTGACTTGCCTGTCACCACGGAGTTTCATGCTTTTGTTATAAGGCAGTGAGCTTGCTCCACACACAGTCCAAACTGAGCAAAAACCCCTTCGAAAGCCCCCCAAATGTTGGCATTGTCTGCTTTAATGTATGCTTAGAGAATGAAACAATCTGCTTCACTCCTTGTGTTAGAACAGCTGGAATGAAGTGAATAGAGAGGGCTGAGCAGTTCTGCAAAATCTTTGATAATAGAGAAGTACAAGTGTTCCCCGTCAGCAGTAGGATGATAATTTCTCTGGTATGAATGATGTAACCAAGTGGCTGTGTATTACTGCCCCATTCTTTCTTGTCCCAAGGCACCCTTGGAAACGCAATGCTACATCTCAATGGGATTTTCCAGTACAAAGATTCTTTTCAAATAACATAATTGTGGACACACACCACTCCTACAGAGGTAAGTATACTGAAGATGTGCCAAAACATTAGGACAGAAATTCAGTTCCCATGGCATGCTAGCAGGAATCCAACCATTTGCAGCAATAAATAAAATTTTTGTAGACTCCAAGATTATAAAGTATGCACTCTATATAAGGTTCAAATTGCTTGTTTGTTTGTTTTGGAGTAAAACAACCTGAAAAATAACACAAGAGAGAAAAATCAACAGGGACACAAAATATTTTTTCCATAATGGAAATTGGTATATTTCTATTTCTCTCAAATATGTGAAGGCAGTAGATCATGAGTAATTAAATAAAAAGATAATAATTCTTTACTTAATTGTGATTGAACCTTTAGTACTTTCATGTTCTGAGACTATGTAAACAAAATGAACAAACAAGCAAAATCAAAACAACAAAAAATTGTTTAATTTATAATTCAACCTAAGTGAAGTCTAGGAATAAAGCGTAGTATAACAGATGGAGAAAAAATGGTGAAAATAAGTTGTTGGGTGTCAGATTTCTGAAACTCATTTCATATGCACAGTCGTTGAATAAACTTGTCTTTAAAAATGTGAAGATCTACTACGTAGGACACATAATAGGAATGGTTTGAATGGCTTCAGAAGAAGAATTAGAACTAGAGAGTAAAATATAGAGGGGAAAATACCAGCTCTAGACAAAATAAAAATTAACTACATTTACCAAATAGTAATAATGGCCACCTGTACTGGGAGTTCCCAGGAAGAGGTGCTGGTAAGGAAGACTGAAGGACTCCTTGAATTTCCCAAGCTACGGTAGTGGAGCTAAGAGACGCAAAGTTTATTCCTTTATGAAGGAAGTTTATTCCTTTATGAGTACCGTGAAGAATGAAATATAAGCCTCTTCTGCTGGGAAGTGGTAGGTAAGCAAGGCATCTGGAGAGTGGGTTACTGTTCAGAACTTTAATAGACACTAGTTTGAACCTAGCATTCATCTCCCACCCCCTTTTTTTCCCTGCTAAAGTCATTTTTATTTTCCTAGGAAAAACAACTCTTTCCTAATTTTAATTCATTCTGTTAAGGTTCACATCCCCCCATTTCCAGGGGGAAATCTTGTGATGTGTATCTACTCAGTAAAATCGTTGCCTCTCATGGCTACAGTGATTGAGTTGAGTGTATGACTCACAGACAGCCAGTTAGAGCCAAAAACACCTATTGAGTCTCAATGATATCATTGTTAAGAGGTTATAAGCAACGCCAGGAGATCCTGGATATCATCTAGTCACCGCAACAGAAAAGCCTACATGAAATAAAGTTAACCCATAATAAAGCAGAGCTGCGAAAGGGGAAGAATAAAAAGGTAAGCTCTTGAAACCAGTATCACTTAAAACCATCCTATGCTTTTCATTCCCTGAGCATCTCACCCCACAAATCACAGTCTTACTGTGCCTCAGTTGGTGTCCAGCCACATGCCAAATGTCCTGAGTCATGGGAACCAGGACGTGAAGTCCCTGGACAGTCAGAAGTCTCCACAGTGCGGGGGAAGGTGATGCCAACTCAGCTGCCTCATGTTTTTATCTAGGAGCTATTCCTGAATACCATACACTTTTGGCCTTAACCAGATTCTGTCTTCCTATCATTTAACAAACCTTAGTTTGTACTTTTTTCTCTCAACTTCTGCTAAATAATTTTGTTTCTTCATAGCCTTTCCAAACCAATCACATCTGATTCCAAGAATTCTGGACTTTAAGGCATTTTATTTTTCACATTCCCAACTACACAGGTACAATTTGATGCAATGGAAAAAATTGACAATGAATTGATTTATAATGCTCACCTGTTACTGTGTTTCTAGATTTTATACGTCTCCACTTTTTAAAAATTCTTGTATGGAGTTATATATTGTTATTTATTAAGTTATGTGCTGTCTTTGAGATTATTTGAATACTCTTCCTAGAGAGGAAATTGAGTTATGAATACTTCAAATGATGAAATATTTATATAACCATTTTATTTCTGTTTTGAAACTGTATTGGTACTTTTTAAATTCTCCATAAAATGACTTTGGTCAGGTTTCTGGTAGACTTTTTTGAATTGCAAAGGAATTTAACACAATTTAATTAGACACAATTTCTAGTTTAAAATGAATATTTAAGCAATTATTTTTCTATTTTGTTTCTATAGATTTTGCCTTGTGACCATAGAAGACAGCATGATAACGAAGTTTGAGAAAGTCAGAAAAGTAGAATTTAGGGTGGCAGTGTCTTAAGATAGGAAAATGGTTTTGCAATATCCCATATTTAGTTGCTGAAAAAATAAAGCTGAACAACTCTGCTCATAGTGAAGAAAGAAAATTAGTAACCTCTCTCCTCAGCCCCATTGGCAGTGCTTTTTAACTTTTTAAATAGTAAGCTGTGCATAGAAAACAAGACTACATATTCTAAATTGTGGAGTTAAAAGACCAAACTGCTGTCAAGCAGAGGTGACTGGCCCAGGATGTCACCCCTCTGGTCCTATTCAACTACTTTTTGAACAGAAGATGGCAATATTCGAGGCTTAGAAGCTAATTATTCTGAAGCTTGGTCACTTTTAGAAGGAATTTTAACCAACGAATGGTTCCAACGGGGGCAGAACTGTTAACTTATTTTCCCACTCAATTCCATTTTGACACTTTTGAATAAAAAAAGGAGAGCATGATTTTAGTTATCCCGACCTGCTTTCTGAGATAAAGCATAAATTTGTTCACATGGAATTATCTCATTTAAGCATTTCTTTTCTTTTAAGGATAGCTACACCACATAATTCAATGGTTTAGATTCCTGTTTCCAGAAGGCTTTTAGCATGAGTTTCTTCCTGCTTTAATTTAATCTGTCAAATATAAACTTGGCTACTGGACCTGTAACTTTGTCTAAGAATACACTAAACCTAGGCCATTATAGTTGAGAGTTATGACTGGCAAAACTATAAAAGAATGTATTTTATTTCAGAAACTTTATGGATTACATACATGAAAGATATAAATAAACAAGCGAAAACTTTTCCCTGTGATCTTAATCATAGTCTTCACCTGCTCCCTAATAACAGTGCTCTACAAATTCAAACAGCCAAAATAAAAGTCAAATTGTTGTGTAGATAATCGAGTTACTTAAGTGTGTGTAGTCTCAAGAGTCTGATTTAAAATTCAGTAGCTATGGGATTTAGTGCTGCCTCGGCTGCTGGCCTCTAGCCTCTGACAATAGGCGGTCTAGATCAAGGCTCTGCAGCCTTGTGTGAGTATTGGAATCATGGTGGAGCATCTTAAAAATACAGATTCCTAGGTGGAACAGCAGAGATTCCGATTCAGCGGGTCTGGGGTGGAGCTCGGACATTTGCGTTCCAAATGAGTCTGATGTGTCAATCTTCAAAATATCCCTGGTCTAGTCCTCTGTTACTCCTATGTTTGTGATGCAGAGATCCATTAGATCTATTGATTAAAACCCTGCAAAGCAAAAGTTAACACGGATTTGCACTAGATAAAGGGGAAAAGATGTCTGTTTAGAAGTTTCATGCTTTCAAATATTAGTGAAAGTTTCCCTGAGTCTCACAGGGACACTGTGAGAAATGTAGAGGGCATATTGGTGCCATGGTCCACATGAGGAGATAGAAGTACTAGAAGTTTGTGTGTCTAAAGTTGTCCAGCTGCATAATAGGAGAGTAGGACTAATCTAGTCTCTCATCTCAGTGCAGTTTTCTTCTGTTCATCCTTTACGGCTTTTTATAAGTGAACAATAAGCCCTCTACAGCCTGTAAATATTCATGGCATTTAGGAGACAGATTCCATCATCCTTCGGTCACATATATCCCTTGAACATAGTTTTGTAGCAGAGACAGGTAATGGTTAAAAAAATAATGAAGAAGAAGAAGAAACAAAAGACAAAATAAATTGTACAATCTGGAACAAATCACTTTTCATCTTTGACATTATCAACAGTTCTAACAAGACAGCCACAGTCTGGACTCTTCTGCAAGAAAACACAACCCCTATTCACTCTTGTGGTGTAATTTTTTTTTCATTAATTGAGATGAGACACCAGCTACAAACAGATTCAGCTAACACTGCAGTTTTCTACCTTCTGTCTAAACCTAATTACTGTCCCACACCACCAACTGTTTGCTCTTACCTCACCTTCAGTATTTCAGCTGCTAGAAAGTAAATCCCCAAACATTCCCTGATTAAGTTCTTGCTTCATGCTTCTAAGATGTTAAGCCAGAAGGTGGAGGCATTGTTAGTGTCAATGAAAATTAAAAACAAAGTGAGAATTAATTTGTTCCTATAGCTGTCAATGGGGACTCCACTGAGGAAATGCTGGTAAATATAACTTCAGTTCCCATACTGTGCTACAAGGGATTGTATCTGGTTACTCATATTCAATAAATACCAGTGATTTGTCGTATAATGGGATTTCAGGCCATCCAACAGGTTGGACCCAAAGATGTCTTTATTTTTTATTTCAAATATATTTTGAAGACACATCACACAGCATTTCTCTACCCTTAAATATTAAAACAGCCTACAAATGATATTATTTGACTTTTCACTTATTGTTTCTTTCATTTTATTCTTTTAAATTCCTTAATTTGGTAAATTAATTTTTTTTTGTTTGCTTGTTTTAGAGACAGAGTCTCACTTTATCACTCAGTAGAGTGTCGTGGCATCACAGCTCACAGCAACCTTCAACTCCTGGGCTTAAGCGATTCTCTTGCCTCAGCCTCCCGAGTGGCTGGGACTGCAGGCGCCCACCACAACACCCAGCTATTTTTTTATTGCAGTTTGACTGGGGCTGGGTTCAAACCCACCACCTTTGGTATATGGAGCTGGCACCCTACCCATGAGCAATAGGCGCTGCCTGACAGATTAATTTTGAAATATGTTTTCAAAGATTATACAAGGCCAAATAAATGACAGTACACATTTTGAAAAGTGGGTTGTACTTTATAGATCACTAAAATTAGACAAAAAATGAGTCTGAAATAGAGTTAATAAGTTTCTGTTTAACAAAGAGAGCATCAAATATGCAATACACCCTATTGCAATTCTCTCATTTTATCAACACTATGGGCTTGTGAAAAAATAAAGTAGAAAATTATAATGTCAAAATTAAAAAAAAATTAACTTTATATAAATTACAATACAGTATATTTTGTGTTTTTTGTTCAAGGTGTATCCCTATGAACACTGTTGATGGCCTAGAAATACTAAGAACCACTGTGGGAAGGAATGAGAGTTGATTATTTCCTAAGTCAAGCAAAGGCACATGACAGGCATTCTGAAGGGGTGATTTTGTAATTGGATATATAGGACTTCAGCATTCTTGGGAAAAGTGATCTTTTCAGGGACTCTGAATTCTCAGTGCCTACCTTGACATTGGCTAATTAGTGTGTATGGGTCTGTCAAATAGCTCTATCTTTTTCTCATCAAAAATTTAAAGGATTATTAGTATTTTATCACCATGAGCATTTTGAGGGTTTCTTGCCCCATTTATTATCATAATATCAGTAGGCAAATGGTAATGTTTTAAAGAAACTGACTTTTGTGTGTGTGTTAGTTAGTGTTCTATCATAGGAGATATATCAGGAGAAAAAAACGACAGGTCTTAAGATAGAGTGTAGATTGGATTTTTGCATAAGACGTTATATAATCTGTCAAACCCTAAATGCTCAGTGTAATGCAACCTGTGAGACTCAGTCTATGTAAAGTCTGAGTAGCTGGACTTCTGGGCCAGTTGTCCCTAGGCCAATATCATTGACCTTAGGCTGCCATGTCAGCTGGGTCTGATAGTGAAGCCTTGCAGATGTGAGCAGGACAAGTAATGCCCAGTTTCACACTTGATTAGGATGCTTCTGACTCTGTCATGAAGGTGCTGGACAACAGCTTCATTGGCCAGATACAAAACTCATTGTGCACATTTTGAACAAAGATCATTTTGGAGCTTCCAAAGGAGTCCTTCTTCAGATTCTCAAGCAGAAATCTGTGTAACCTAATGTGCTTTTACCTGGGGCGAGAACTGGGTGGGTTGAATGGTAGCAAGGTGAATGCTCTTGGTAGACAGAGTTGTGATGATGGGCCTACATCATTGCTTGGCAAATATCACATTCATCTACTTTATTATGGACAATTTTGCTTCATAATTATGTCTGTGTTAGCTATATGGCAGCTGATCTGATAATATGTATGTTCATAAAGTGTATTTTAAAGGGAAAAATTCTGTTTGATTCAAAATAATTCTAAAAATCCATCATTATGTTTATCAATAAAAAGAAAGATTTTTGTGTTCATTAGCTATGAGTTTTTAACTATTTCAGTTTTTGAATTGTAAAAGTTGGCATTCATATCATTGAAGTCCTTGAAGCACAGAGAAAATAGATAAGGACTGAAAGGTATATCACACACTGGGTAACACAATGAACCTTAATGCAGCTAAAAAAAAAATGAAATAATGAAACATGTGCTTTCTGAACATAATGAAATTAAGCTAGAAATCAAGACATAAAAATAACAGGAAAATACTTTGAAACTAAACAGTAGACTTCTAAGCAATATATAGGTCAACAAGAAAATCTCAAGGGAAATAAAAAAAGATATTGAACTGAATGAAAACATAGCATACCGCAATTTGTATGACACAGTTAAAGCAGCATCAAGAGGGAAATTCATAGCACTAATACTTACACAGAGAAAAATCTTAAATTAACAATTACAATTTCTACCTAAGAGTCTCAAAAAAGAAAAAGAAAAGAAACTTAAACTAAGCAGGCATAGAAAATAACAAAAATAACAGAAATAAACAGTAAAAAGAAAAATAATAAAACAAAAAACTTGATTTTTTGAAAAGAGCAGTAAAATTTACCATTGGAAAAAGAAAAATAATGGAAAAGGACAGATTTCCAATATTAGGAATAAACAGGAATTATCACTATGGAGTTTGTGGATGCAGAAATGAAAATAAGAGACTAGTATGAGCAACTTAGTCAGATAAATTTGCCAACTTAGATGAAATAAACCAATTTCCTGAAAGCACAAACAACCACAAATTGCCAAATGTGAAATGAATAATAAAAATGATCCTGTTACCATTAAAAACTGAATTCATAATTTAAAAATTCCCAAAAAAGAAATTGCCATGGCCTAATTATTTCTGAGGAATTGTACTTACTTAAAAAAAAAATTTACTCAAATCATATCCAATCTCTTTCCGCACCAAAAACAACAAACAAACAAACAAAAAACCAAACGAGAGATAGAAGAGATAGAGAGAGACAAAATAGAAAAGAAAAAAAGAACACACTTCAGTTCATTTTATGAAGCTAGTGTTACCAATACCAAAGCTAGATAATGACAATACAGAAAAACTCTATTACAATATTCCTCACCAACATAAAGACAAAAATCTTTAGTGTAATATTAGCAAATAAAAATCAGTGATATGTTAATATTACTAACTGCCCTTTCCAAGTGATGTTTATTACATGATGCAAGATTGGTTCAATATTCACCAAACTATTAATACAATCCACCATTTTAATAGGCTAAAAAATAAAAGCCATTAAGTCATACTAATCAATACAGAAAAAAAATTTGACACAATCTAACACATATTTATAGAAGAAAATAAAGCCTCCCAGCAAATAGAAATAAAGGTTAAATTCTTTAGCTTGATAAAGAGCAGCCACAAAAACCTTATAGGTAATCTTACACTCAGTAGTGAAAGACTGACAGACTTTTCCCTAAGATCAGGAATAAGGCATGCTATTTGCTCTCACTACTCTTACTCAACATAGTGCTGGAACTCTTAGCCAGTGCAATAAGAAAAGAAGAAGTAAACATTTTACAGATTAGAAAGGAAGAAAAAAAATCCTGTGCCTTACAGATGGTATATTAAAAATCACCAAGATTCAACTAAAAAACTACTAGAACTAAGTGACTTTAGCAAGTTTCTAGGACACAAGATAAACACTCCAAAATTAATTGTATTTCTGTAGGGTAACAATGAATAATAAACATCAACATTAAATATAAAATACCACTTACAATTTCTCAAAAAAATAAAGAAGAAATACTTAGACTGAAAACAATATGTACGGAACGTAAGTGCTGAAAAATAACATGCTGATGAAAGAAAAAAAAAAGATCTAAATGAATAGACAATACAGTATGTTCATATATTGGAAGGTTCAACATAGTAAAGATATCGCTTCTATCTAAATTCATACTGGTTTAATGTGATATCTATTAAAATGCCAAGAAAATTATTTTATAGACATAGGAAGATTATCATGACATGCATATAAAAAACAAAAGAACTAGTATAGCTAACACAATTTTGAACAAGACAAGTGAAAGTTGAGGAACAAGTCTACCCCATCATAAGACATGATATAGCTACACCAGACCGTGGCATTGGTGGTGAGACAGAGAAACACAGAACAATGGAACACAACAGAGAGCTCGGAATTAGATCTACACAAATCTATTCAACCGATTTTTAACAAAGATGCAAAAGCAATTCAATGAAGGATAGCCTTTACAACAAAAGGTAAGGGAGCAATTAGGCATTCATAGGCAAAAGCAAGAAGAAATAAAATAAAAATGAAGAGAAGCTATAGGCTTGGAGGGAAAAAATTGCAACCATGTATCTTATAATGAATGAATGTTAAGAACTCTCAAAATTCAAAAGTAAAGAAGAAATCAAGCAATCAGATTAGAAAACAGACAAAACACATGAACAGACATTTCACTGAAGTGGTTATATAGATGGCAAGTAAGCACCTTTGGTGAAGTTCAACCTAATTAGCAATTAGAAAAAATGAAAATTAAAAGCACAAACTGTCCATACACACATATCAAAATGACTAAAATAAAAAAAAATGGTGGTAACACTTTATGCTTATAGGAAGGAGAAATTGGATCACTCCACATTGCTGGTGGAATATAAAACAGAACAGCCACCTGAAAATAGTTTGGCAGTTTCCTAAAGAGATAAACATGCAAATACCATCCCAGCCCAGTAATTGCTTTTCTGGGAACTTATCCCAGAGAAAAATAAAAACTTATATTCACACAAAAACCCACATATAAATGTTCATGGAATCTTTATTCCTAATAGCAAAACAATGAAAATAACCTATAGGTCCTTCAGTGCATGGGTAGTAAAATGATCTGTGGTACATGGGATACTGTACAGCAGTGAGAAGAAAAATCTAATGGTGCACTCAACAACTAGGATGAATCTCCAGAGAATTACATTGAGTGAAAAGAGTCAGACTCCAAATGTTACACACTGTATTTATGTAAAATTCTTGAAATGAGAATAGATTAGAGATTGTCATGGTTTAAGAAAGGGTGATGGGGCTCAGTGCCTATAGCTCAAGTGGTGGGTTCAAATCCAGCCCAGGCCCACCAAATAACAATGATGACAACAACAACAACAACAACAACAAAAATAGCCGGGTGTTGTGGCGGGTGCCTGTAGTCCTAGCTACTCGGGAGGCTGAGGCAAGAGAATTGCTTAAGCCCAAGAGTTGGAGGTTGCTGTGAGCTATGATGCCATAGTACTCTACCCAGGGTGACAGCTTGAGACTCTGTCTCAAAAAAAAAAAAAAAAAAGAAAGGGTGATAGGAAAAACAAAATAAAGGGTGATGTGGTTTATAAAAGAAAACATGAGTTATCCTTGTAGTGATGAAAATGTCATTAAAGTCTTAATGGTATCAATGTCAATATTCTGGTCATGATAAGGGTCTACAGCATTATAGGATCAGACCCCTGGGGGTAACTGGGCAGAGGGAACCTCAGGTCTCTATGTATTTATTTCTTAGAACCTTCTGTGTACCTACCTACAATATTTTTAAAATACAAAAAGTTTAATTAAAAAAGAAATTTAACTTTCTCATAAATGTTGTATTAGATTTTATTTGGAAGTTTTAAAAAAATCAATACTTATCACATCTTCTCATATTTTAAATTTGCTCTTATCATAGGTAAATAACATAAAGAAAAATGAACTTAAATATTTTCATTATGCCCATTACAGACATACTGCTATGTCTATTCTAATTTACCTCAGTATATTTTTCAAAGAAATTAAAATTTTCATTCTAAGAGGAAAACATTTCATAAGGTATGATAGAATTTTTAAAATCACTATTCTGCAACCTCTAATTATTATCTATGTAATACCTGTATCAAAACTTGCATGTATAATGTTTTAGAGGATTTTGTAATGATTTTCTTAGGCTGAGAACACTGGAACCCATCATAACTTCATTAAATATTAATTTATCAATAAGACAGTTCAAATGGACAATTGGATATTAAGCAGATTCTGGTAGGTAATACACAGCACCAACCATGTAAGACCTTTGTCTCACAGACACTTCCCAAAAATATCACTCAGAAGTCTATGAAAAACTCTGTCTACCAGTTTATAGGAAACATAGACGAGGCAAAAAGAGAAAAAGTGACTAATAAGGATATAATCTGTTAAGTCAGGAATAAGAAAAATTCAACATGAATATGGCGTACTTTATTCAACAAAAAAGGTGCAACTGGTAAAGATGAAAAGAATTTTAAGAGGCATATAAACCAAATGAAAAGTGTGGATCTTGTTTCTATTCTGATTTGACCACATCATCTCACAAAAAGTAAAGGGAAATTTCGGTTTAGTCTGTGTCATGATGACATTTAGAAGTATTTGTTTAATGATTTAGATGTTTGATGTCATTGTGATTCTGTTTAAAATGGTCCTTAATTTTTAGAAATACACATTGAGCTGCTTATGGGTAAAATGATATGATGTCTGGAATTCACTTTAAACACTTCAACTAAATAACATTATCAAGAACAAAAGTGGGAGAATGGAGATATATAGGATAATATCAGCTGATAGTTGGGAATTATTGAATATGAAAAATGGGTATGTAAGTGAATATATCACCCTTCATACTTTTGCATATGTTTGAAAAAATTCCAGTCAAATATAAAAAATAATTTGTGCCATGCAAAAACAATTAGCAATATTAGAAATGATTGTCAGCTTTTGATAGAGTACTTTAATACACCTGAAACAATCTATTGTGGAATTGTTGCATTATTCAGACTCTGGCTCAGATTATATTAGTCGCATGAATTTCATGCCCTTCTATTTGTTCTAATCATCTTTTATAACAGTATTGCTCATCTAGCGGCTGACACTTTAACATCCCCTTAGTTTTCTCACTACATCCGATGACTGAACACAGAAGTGTGCCCATCCTCTCTAGGATCCTGATTGCAATTTCATTTCTGATGTTTAGTAGCAACAGAGTTAAAGGTATTGCCACGAAGGTTCTTGTGGTCAAAGAATGATAGGAAAAGCACAGGGGAAGAGACGTTATTCCCTTTGGCTTTCTCCTCAGCCCCCTTTGCTTTTTCTTTTTCTTTCTTTCTTTCTTTTTCTGCAGTTTTTGGCCAGGGCTGGCTTTGAACCCACCACCTCTGGTATGTGGGGCTGGTGCCCTACTCCTTTGAGCCACAGGCACCACCCTCCCTTTTCTTTTTCTTTCATTCATTCATTCATTCTTTCTTTCTTCCTTCCCTCCATTTATTTCTACCTTTGTCTTAGGGATACCTTTCTATTAGTTAGACAATATACTTTTTAAAAATGATAGTTATCTAGGGTAAATATCTTTTGCACTTGATGAGGAAAAAAATCATTTTTTATGTATAGTACATTATCCTGCTGAGTTGTCATATGAGACCACAAAACTATTCTTGTTCAAACTCATGAAGTTAGAAAAAAACATTTAAATTAAGTGTGAAACATAAATTGTTCTGAAAACAAACAAGAACAACAACATTAAAAAAAAAAAAACAGGGTCATTAAGGGAAATTCAAATCCAGGGTACAGCTGTGTGAAACCTTAGAAAGTAAAGAGAAGCAATGCTCTTGTAAAGCAAGCAAGGATTATGTTAAAAGAGGATGTTTTGTGAAAAAAGAAATGAACTAAATCTACTTTTATTTACAGGAGAACCTTATAAGATATTTTAATTACTGTTTACAGTGCCTTAAAGTATTTTTTAAAGCTTAAAGTCACATCTTCTTATGTTAATAACAAAATAAAAATTTTGCTTCAATTTTGTTGAGTTGTCCTTATAGCTATGGGATGCAAAAAATGACAGTGCCATCGTCTAATATGATCACAGAGGAGATTATTCATGAATTTATGAACTCAAACATCTTTTATTACTTCCCTACTATGTGATCACTATTAATGTTTCAAAATTTGGAGACATAATCACCAAATTCTATGTACTTAAAATCCTATAGGGCACATTCAATATCAAATATAAACCGTGATTATATTAAAATACATTGATGAAGGTATATCTCTACCTTCAGAAGAGCACAAAGGGGCCTCTATGTCATACCAGGGACATAATATTAAGTTTTCAAGGGCTGTAAGAGTTACTCTAATAGGAGAAAAAAAATGATAGCGATGACCATGATGGGGTTCATCAAAGAGAGGTTACTGGTATGAGACTCAGCACAGTACAGTAGCTTGAAGCAGTCAGTCTAAAGCTACAGGTGGTTTTCAAGGGTGGGACAGATGATACATCTTGGCAGCCAGAATGAGGTGTTAGAAATAGTCTTGTGTGATGAACTCAAGTTGCACAATGGACCCTTGAACAAGTCCAGCTTGAACTGCCCTTGTGCATTGAGATTTAGATTTTTTTTCAATAAAAGTTAACTGAGTATGCCTGACTCTCCTACCCTCTTCCACCTCCTCCATCTTTTCTACTTCTGTCACTCCAGAGACAGCAAGACCAACTGGTCCTCAGCTGACTTAATGTGAAGACTGTGAGGATTAAGAACTTTGTGGTAATCCACTTTCATTTAATGAACAGTAAACATATTTTCTCTTCCTTTTGATTTTCTTTATAACCTTTTCTTTTCTGTAGCTTACTTTGCTGTAAGAATACATATGTGCATATAACATACTAAATGTATGTTAATCAACTATTTATGTAGGCAGGAAAGCTTCTTCAGTCCACAGAAGGCTATTTGTAATTAAGTTTTTGGGAGAATTGATAATGATAGTTAGATTTTTGACTGGCCAGCACCCATAATCCCTGCATTGTTTGGCCCAATAGTGTAGTACAAAGCATGAGGATGAGCTGAAGGATATGATCTTGATCTGATCTGCATTTTAAAAAATATCCCTGGCATCATGCAGAATTAGTGATGGGGTTTAAAGTGCCAGATGAGTGGTAAGAAAGTCAGGGAGGATGCTATTTCAATAATGTTTATTTGTATTTAATGCCTGAGGTTGATAAAAGTTATCATTTATGAAATTGTGCTAGTCATTCTCATATCCATTTGTGTCTTTCTCCTCTATTCTATAGCCAAAATGGCTGGCCCCTTTAAACTACATTTCCTAAGCTCCATTGTCCCCTAGACTTCCACTAAGGTTTGGCCAATAGGGGTTACTGGTAAGAGATTGGAGGACGAAGAGGAGAAAAGTAAGAATCTTCTTTCAAACATTTAATTTTTCTATAGTTTAGGAGGTAACATACTTTAAAAAATAATATTTTAAGTGGGATTCTAAGGATAGTTGAGTAGTATGATAAGACATCTCCAAAAATAGATATATGAATAGAGAACCAAGAGATGAATCCCGCTACTTATCTCCATTTGATCTTCCACAAGCCTATCAAAAATATTCAGTGGGGAAAAGACTCCCTATTTAACATATGATGCTGGGTGAACTGGCTGGAAACCTATAGAAGACTGAACCTGGACCCTCACCTTTCACCATTAACAATAATTGATTCTCACTGGATAAAAGATTTAAATTTAAGATATTAAACTATAAAAATACTAGAAGAGAGTGTAGGGAAA